>JAOXNZ010000064.1:20642008-20655067 GCA_028566095.1 Kryptolebias brasiliensis
ATCAACTGTACCACGCCCGTAGTACAAGTGTGCCCGACAATTCCTTTTTATATATAACAAATAAAAGAAATCACAGATTAGACAGTCAGATATGGAAAATAAAACACCAACTTCTTATGAGAGTACAGTCGATCGTCTTTAATAAATTAAACTGACAAAGCCTGCATGGTTTGATCTCAGTTTGTTACCTGCAGTAGAAATAACACACAGTTTGCAGTCACCAGATGATGTTTTAAATTTAGTATTTGCTGCAAATGCATTATTGTTAAATAAAGTAGTGTTGACAGAGGGGCTGTTTTGATGTAGAGTGAGCATAAAAATGTGAGAATTGACCACCAGCAGCCAAACAAACATACTGGGAACTTTAAGTAAATAATCAATGGATGCACAGCAATGATTGATTAACCTTTGGAGCCAATCCAATTCAAGATGGCTGCCATAGCTAGTTGACCTTAGCCAACATAAAAACGACTATAACTCAGTGTATTTTACAAATGTTGTGCTTAGATTTAGTGTGGTTGTAGCTGAGAGTCATTCATAACACAAACTTCAAGTACTAATTATTGTGCAAGACATTTGCTCAAAACTTTAGCATAAATTGACGGAGTCAACCCTGTTTGTCTGTTAGCAAAATATCTCATTAACAAGTGGACGAATTTTAATGAAACTTTCAGAAAGTGATGCTTTGACGTACATCTAAAACCGATTCACTTTTGGAGTCATTCCAGATACAGAAATATGGCACAGCTAATCAACATTATCTAACACAAAAATGGCTACAACTTGGTCAGTTTTACAGATATTGAGCTAACATTTGATGTGGTAGTAGCTGAGAGTCATTCACAACACATACTCTGAGTATCAGAGTATCTGAGTATGCGATATTGCATGAGATTGGGCATAATTTTTATCTTTAAGGTTTGACTAGCTCAGTCCCTTCTCAACATAAGAGAAGCGGGCGATGTGCATTCCTTCAAGACCTTTCATTTTAGTATCAGATCTGTCAGAGTTTGCATGCAGATTTTTTTTATTTTTAGTATTTACTTTTAGTGTTTGAGAAACTGGTTTGAGGGCTCCCTTAACAATGACTCAAACGGCTCAAAATGTATTTCTCTTTTTTAAACACAAGACTTTATGTTGAATTAAAAGTCGTTTATGCGCTATTTTTTTGTGCATATTCCAGCAGGTTTTTGTTAAAATCTCCACATTATTGCCTTTTTTTCCTTTCATCTTGCCCTGATCTTCACTTTCTCTTGTTTATCTTGTAGCATCTCCTCCTCCCTGTTGTGAGTCCTGCAGCCGGATCCCACCTGCTCACTTGGTGGAAGGCTTCATGCTAATCTCAAGCCGATTAGGCTTCTTATCTTCTCAGCGCTGGTTATGTGCTTTGCTCCAACAAAAATACCGCGCAGAGTTGGCCTCTTTACTGTTCCTGCTCCCTCTTCACAGCCTCAACCCCACCCATGTGCTCTTAGTAAGCCACTAGCTTTGATATCATGGCTCCTCATGCTTGTATGTTTGAACGAAATGGGGATTTAAGCTCAGGTGCACATGTTATTAAAGGTTTGTGTCTGAGGAGGATGGATAAAGAGGACCTTTCTGGTTATTATTTACCAATATGCAGGCTGTAGGGATCAAAGATTTGTTATTAGCATTCCGTGGAGGCATAAAAACCCTGAAAATCAACACAAGCAGCCACAACAGAGCGCATTTTACCCAGCAAAATGACCTGCACGCACATGTTTATGCTTTTATATCTTTTGTAAATGCATTCAGGGTCTAACCTTCCCTCCCAACACACAGACACACACATGCCCTGACGCTGGACATGTGAAAAGTCATCCCATGTCCATGTGAAAGCAGTAATGCCATAATTACCCTTATCCTATTGACTTAATCAGGAACCCCGCGGGACTCACAGCATGGCTCTCAAGGTCGGGACAACACAAAATTATAATTTCACCGTTGATTACAACTCTAAAATCTTTTATTAATGTACACAGTTGGTTCTTTTTTTACTCTACACAAACAGACAAAGCCCAAAATAGCATTTGGACAACTTAACTTGGATTTAAATAAAAGATTTGTCTTAATTACATTATTTAAAAAAAAAGTAAAATCTTTTCTACACTATTTACAAAGATGCAGCTGTTACAATATACACACATACATGTACATACATACATACTGTATGTGTCGATAAGGAGATTACAGGACAGGGGTCAAGGAACCCAAATTTTAGCTGCCAATTTACTCAAAATGTTCAAAAATTGCCCCTTGCTTCACTCCAGGGTGCACCTCCTGACTTTCATCCCTCACTGTCCCAACATAATTCATCTGGACTCGCTTCAGATTTTCACTCCATCTCAGGGGGGGTTTATCCAGGCTTGAACAGGAGTATGAAAAGAGAACTGGGTGGGGTATGAGTTATTAATTTGTTCTGTGTAGTTTATCTGCTAAAAAGCATTACGAGGAGGTCAAAAACGAATAACGCTGTGTTTCCCGGGGTGTGAATATCTGCACCTTTGGCTTCCACGAGAGGGGGAGTTGCATAGCAACCACCATCCCCACAAAACTATGCGACATCTTTACAAAGGAGAAAAATACATCCCTAACTGCAACTGGAGAGCATCTGACCCTTATCAATATTTATTATGGTTTAAATTAATTATATAATTTTTTTGACAACAATAACAACAAAATTCAGATTGAGATAATATCAAAAAAAACAAAACTTTAAATATCTTTAAAAAGATGCAGTGAAGCAAATATGGATTTTGAAAACTGAAAGCCAGGATTTAATAAAGCTCTATGTGTACAGATTTATTTATTTAAGAAGTCCTTTTGTAAGTAAGCCCATTTAAAAGAATGGTTAGTAGGATAAATGTGAGTAGGTAGTGTCTACAAAACGAAGTCTGGTAGAAAACGCCCCTCTTTTGTCTCCACGAGGTGGAAGTTATCTCAGTTTCTGCAGGTGGGGGTTTGCTCAGCTCACAGTTGCAACGGGTTCCGCGCCCCCCTCCTCCACCTTTGTGCCTTTGCCCATGGCTTTCATTTTGGTCATGATGTCGGTGAACGTCTCCTTCACCGTCTTCTCCAGGAGGTAGCCCTCGCTCTCGCTCTCCACGTCCTCCGGGTTGGCCAGGGTGGACAGGGAGCTGTGGACGTACTGCAGGCCGACGGTCACGGCGACCTGCAGAGGACAGGAAGGCGAACATTAAACGGCGATATGCAGCGTTTACAAACACACAACACGTTTTAATGTCTAATGTTGAACGGATTACTGAACACTTCAGGAAATTGAGCATCTTTATGTTTTAAATGTTGATAAATGAATAAAATGGATTATTGTAAAATAGAAATTACTTTTGTGTAAATGCTGAGTCAAAACGTTCAGCTCATTCAGGTGACGGGTGCTAAGACTTTTACACTTTTTAAAACATTTAATTTTATTTAAAAACAATTTCCACATATAAATACATCAAGATCTCTTAAATTCCTTCATAAACATTTTTCTCTTAGTAATCTGCTTTAACAAACAGGCTCTATTTTTATGCTGCTTTTTGGTTTAGCTATCCTTTTACTACTTTTAGCTAGCATTTTGCTACTTTAAGCCAACTTTTTGAAGCTAGTAGCTAGCCTTTTGCTACTTTTAGTTTTACCCTTTTGCTTCTTTTAGCTTTTAGCTAGCTGTTTGCTAGTTTTAGCAAAACTTTTGTTGCTTTTAGCTAGCACTTTTGCTACTTTTAACTTTTAACCGGCCTTTTTTATTTTCAGCTTCTAGCTACAATTTTGCAACTTTTATGTTTTACCTGGTGTTTTGCTCTTTTTAGCTAGCATGTCGCTACTTTAAGCTAGCATTTGGCTACTTCTGACTTAGTGTTTTGCTTCTTTTAGCTCTAAGCTAGCAAGTCAGTTTTTAGCTTTTTCAGCAAATCTCAGCAAAGCCATTCAGTACTCAGCGTTCACCCGGCAGTTTTGCAGAAAATGCAATTTCTCTAGTTTGAAGTGCTTTGAGTTCATTATATTTTTAGAGAAAAAGAGAAAAATATATATAAATTTATGAAGTCATCCTTAGGTTAAAGTTCCAGCATCTCGTATGAAAAGATTAAAAATCCATTGCTTGAATGAGGACGTCAGCTGAGGAGATAAAGCTGCAGGATCACCTCCTGTAGATTAACCCATTACTCCATCCCTGAACCCAATATCTGTGTCAGCAAAAACTCTTGCATAACTCCTCTTTAATCTGAAATTCTTCTGCAACTGATAAGCTTCTATGTTCTGCCTCAATCCATGTTTTTAGGACAGAGGTTTTCTTTGCTAGATTTCCAGCAAAACAGATGTTATCTAAATGTCTCCATTTACTGCCTCTTTGTGGTGACGTAAAATATCTAAACTATTCATATCACGCTTTGTGTCACTGACTTCAAGGATTTATCTCTACATGTTTGTTCTTGGAAGCAGACAGTTGTAGAAAGCAGGGCCAAAGCAACAACAACAACAACAACAACAACATATGGTGGCAGTGAGTCTGAGGAGAGACTTAAGTGAGTAAAGATGCAGGAAGTTGGAAGGACACTGGAGGTTACATGATATGTTTACAGTGAAGCAGCAGGAACAATTCACAGGTAAGAGGGTGAAGGATGTTTTGGAACAAAGTACAGTAAGAGGATACTCTTACTGTACTTTGCGAGAGAAGAGGGTGGGAAGAAGGAAACGCAAGAAGAAATTTCAACTGGTTCAAAGTGATGCATGTCTATACTCCTGACAGAACCCATATCACTCATTATCAGTTCATCGTTTCAGTTTTTGGGTCTACTAGATCAGGTTTAAATGCTTTAATTAAAAAATAAAATCAGCATTTTTCTCATACTGTTCATTGCTACAGCCCCTCTTGCCTGATATGCTTCCCTTTCCTCTTCAAAACTCCCCTCATGCAGTCTGCCAGTTTTAATCAGATGTTTGAGTGGAAAGCCGACTTTTAGACCGTGATGTCAACTAAAACATGTAATAATTTGAGTTGTTCCTGAGCAAAATGCAGCACATCTTTGGAATCACAGAAGAAGAAGAGATTTTTACCACCGCTTGAAATCTAATTAATTGCTGTCTAGTCTGGGAAATCCTTTGCACATTATTACTTGATTGTAGTAGATGAACCTGCTCAAACACTCAATCCTCTAGATTGTGCAGTTTGTGAGCTATGTTGCCTGAATCAGACTGTTTGCAATATGCTGCCATCCACGAGAGCGAGAGTGGCGATCAAAACTAAGCCCGAAGCAGCTGCTCTGTCTGTCTGTTGTATCCAAACTCTGCAGAAATGATGAATTGTGTTACATGTAGAAGAGTGGAAGATGTAACGCCTGGCTTACCACTGAGGCATTTCAAAGAGTTTTCTTTTGGGTTTGGAGTTTGGGAACACCCCACAGTTAGAGATGTTTTCCAGTTTTCAAACATTTTATAAAGATCTTTGTGATTTATTGGGAAACATCCCACAAACGTTATTGACAGAGCCATCTAAAATGTTAATTTAGATGCTTGACTGATGTTTTGCTGCACTTACAAACTCATACACACCTATATGAATCCGAATGTGATTTACTATTTTTCTCTCGCTTAAACAGTTTATTAAATTTTTGAAATTGAATAAAGCTGGTATTGGAAGCGGGTAGCGCCTCCTGATCAGGCCAATCAGAGCACTTTTCAACAGGGAGCAGACTCCCTAACATCTGTTTTAAGAAATCTGTAAAAGGAAACTGAAATCGTCATGGGACGTTAGGGCGTGTCAGTGCGAGGGAAACGCAAGTTCGGCTGCTAAGACTGTTTTGAGTGAGAGTCTAAATAATTTGGAACATTTTTTTACCAGACTAATCAGTCATTCGTGAAGCCGCTTTTCTCGTAAATATTGGAACATTGCTTCAAAACAAAGAAAATCTCACAAATTGCTCGTTGTGGCAAATGCCTGAAGATTCACTCTTCGAAGCTACAAAACTTGGCTTGCACCACAGATTGGAGATTTTTGCTTAAGTTTCCAAAGTCTTAGATAAATCTGTCTGAAACAAGCTAAAAAGATGAGGAGATTCCCCTAAACTTGAATAAAGCATCATTAAACTGAATTTCTGTATGTTGGTGTCTGCTGATCTGACCTCCAACATTGTGACCAGCAACACCAGGGCTCCGATAGTGTTCATGATGCCTCCATAGTAGGACAGCAGGGCGTAGCTGCAGCCGCGCTTCCAAACGTTGAGCTCCTCTGTGTAGTGGTCATAACTGTAATGAGCCGAGTTATTGGTCATCTGCTGCTGGATGCAGGGTCTGGGGGAGCTGGGGTTGCAGCAGCTGAATGGCACGCCGTCCATCAAATACTGCCCATCCACGTTGCTTCCAATGCGACTAAACAAAGCAAAGTGTCGAATTAGAGACACATAGGTGAAAAGGTCAGTCTTTATTTGAAGCCAGTGTGAGCTAAAATTATATAAAACATAATCTACAAGTCCATGATAGGCTTTGCTCTTCTAAACACCATGTTTTATTCTATTGTTTTGTTTGTGAATATATTGAAGCTACAGCAACCAAACCAACACCTTAGAAAAGCAAAACATTCTTCATAAAGCATGAGTAACATTGCAGAAGGGTTTGTAAAGCGATTCCCACCTGTAAGCTTGATGTGTCATATTGCAGGTAAAGCAAACCTTTCTAGCTCTTACTGTTGCAAAAATACTCCAGTAGCTTATAATGTCTTTATTAGCAACTCCTTAGATTAGCATGTCTAACGAATCTGACAGGTAAATACTATTGCAATGTGACGTGCAAAGCAGTCACCTAAATGTGCAAAAGTGGGTCAAAGATCAATCTCACAAGCTGATCTCAGCTCTGACTGATGGTTGTAGGTCAATGGAAAGACAAGTGTGATTGGATCACAAAGCTACATTGACTTTCAGAAACTCCACTATCTAATCTAATGCCTGAGGTTGCACTTTCATCAAAACTACAAAGACTTAAGAAAAGTCTGTCATGTGGAAGAGAGTGATAAATTCGATTCAAGAAGTTTGTAATAATGAAAGTGTTTTTTTAACAAAAGATCTGCCATGGCACCATAAGAGCTGTAATCATTCAAAAACATTACTGTCAACTCAAATGATTTTCAACAATATGGTTGACAGAGGTCAGTTTTCTGGTAATCACACAATTATTTGTTCTTTACAGTGAGCCTGAGGTTGTTGAGCAGTGCTATTCTGGGACGGCTGTCAGGTCTTCTGCAGATTGGACAGGACACTGATTCTTGAAGGACATGTAATCCTGGAGATTAAACACTGATTATGTGCCAGCTTTCAAAACGGTCCCCTTCACAATAGTGAAGATAAAGTTAAGTGATACAGAAAGACAACCACTGAAATCTAGCAACACATTTTCAATTCAACATGTGTCATTTGGACATGTATATATATTTTTTTGTTCCAAAACATGGAAACCCTCTTAATTTTATCTATAAAATAACCTTGTAACCTCTCATCCCCCAGCCCACCACTACCACATCCATATCCCTACCTCTAACTGTCACCATTTTTTTAGAAGGTGATTCTGAGTGGAGGAAAGTGAATAGATCACCTGCTCTGACCTTTCTCCACCACAAATCCACTTATGCAAAACTCTGCACAAACAACACCTAAAATGCGTCACCTTGCTATGTCAAGCTTACATACTAAGACTGAAAAAGAGCTTATTTACGGCCATATCACTCTACCTATCACCAGATTTGTCACTCACTCTTTCACTTCTTTGGCGCTGAAGTCCAGATAGCGGTTGCTGACCCACTGAATCTCAAACCAATCCCTGTAGTTGTCATTCCCACAGCAACGGAACTCCATCTGCATCAAGTCCAGGGTCCTCTTCATGTAGCAGCGTCCTGGTGTGTCCGTGTCCTTGTAGTACTTCATGCCATTCTTCAGCCCCTCGGCCAGGGTAAACTGCAGGGGGATCCGCATCACAAAGCATAGCAGGGCGGTGGCGAACAGCAGGGCGTTGAACACCACACAGAAGGCCAAGAAGGTCTTCAGCATGGGCTTCCACTTTACAAACTTAGTAGGGTCCAAAGAGTCGTAGCAGACTTTGCCTCCAAAGGCGTTAATAACACAAGCTATGAGGCCCATGATTATGAGCACATTGGGCAAGAAGTGACTCTCGTTGTTGTCCATAAGTTCTGAGCGCTTTCGCAGCTCGATCTTGAAGAACAGGCCCAAGCTGAGAACCAGGATGCCTGCCAGTACAGCAAACCAGTACATAAACCAAACTGTCTGGGCGAGCTTCACTCGCTTCTTCAGATCAAACTTGACCACCATCAAAGCCATGGTTCAATCAGAATTGTGTCCTTGTCTCTGAAGAAACTGGTCAAACGGTGTAGAATAGCAGGAGCTCCAAGGTCTCCAGAATGTACTGACGTTGGATGGATGTTCTTGAATACACCAACCTGCAGTTCTTGTTTACTTGTTATCAGTGTTTCCTCTTGTTGATCAAACAGAGCAAGAGAGTCAGCTCAAGTTAAAATCCATCCCACAACAAGGAGCAGAATTGAGGGAATTAAAGAGCACCCTAGAGTGCCACAGGAGTCTTAATTCTTCAAAAGTTTCTCCTCGCCCATTGTGCCAGAAAAACAGATAGAGGTTCATAAGGCTCTACTTCTGCAAACTTGTCTTTTTTCTTTCCTAACTCTCAGGTGAAGCTAATCCTGATGTACTGTTCTCTGGAAGAGGTGGAAGATTGCCGAGGAGCCTCATGATTAAACTCCAAGTTGCCGCACGTCATGTTAAGTCCCTGTAAGCAGCCTGATCCAATTTAGAGAAATCCCCCCACACAAGATGAGCCTGATCGTAAGCCGCTGCCAGGGACCATAATTGGTTTGAGGGTTCACGTGGTTGTGGCCACCTCCATGAAACGCACCAGGAGATGAAGATTCACAAAGATCATGGACAGTGGAGCTAAATGTGAAGCGTACCCATTCACAGGTGTGGGGTCCACAACGCAAACCGGATGTCTTCACAGAGGCAAACAGGCTGACTTAGTGAAGCTCAATCATTGACAAAATGCTGTCAGGTTGATACATCAGTAATTGCACAAACAGGTCTTTCTTTCCCAATTTTTCATATATGTATAATATTAAAGTTTTTTTTCCAAATACTCCAATGGACCTCATAGCTGAAGTTAATATATCTATTTTTTGTTCTTTCTGAACATCACCAATCAGTTGTTTTTTTATTTAGTTGTGTTGAAATGTTGACCAAACATCTATGACTGGTGCAACAGTTGGGTTAGCACCGTTGCCTCGCAGCAAGAAGGTCCTGGGTTTGATTTTCAGCTGCGACCCTTTCTGCATGTGTGAAGTCTGCATGTTCACTCTGTGCATGTGTTGGTTTTCCTCCAGTTTCTTCTTACAGTCCAGAAACATGCATGTTAGATTAAAGTTACTCATTGCAAAGTCAAAAAAGATTGATAGAGTACCAAACAAAATCTGCACAATATTTTCCTCTCATATTGATGGTTAATGTGACCTTCAATTAAATATTTGTCAGCAAAATGTGTGATCCGATGCCAACTACCAGTTGGGTTGGTTCCAAAAGTTAATCAGCTGTAGATGTTTGTCCAGTGATTACTCTCTAAGAGTTTCATTGAAATCTGTTCAGTGGTTCATGACATATTTTGCTAACAGACAAATATGGTTGACTCCAAAGGTTAATGCCAAGTTTTTAGGCAAACATGTCGTGCAATGTGTTGCGCTCAAAGTACGTGTTGGGGATGATGCTCAGCTACTACCACACCAATTTTTAGCTCAATATCTTTAAAACTGTCTGAGTTAGAGCTATTTTTGAGTTTTCTAAAGCCAGTTGGCTGTGGCAGCCATCTTGAATTGGGTTGAGTCCAAAAGCTAATCAGCTGTAGACGTACATCCAATGATTACTCCCTTCATTAAAATCCATCAAGTTGTTTATGAGATATTTTGCTACATTCACACACAGACAAAAACGTTCTTGGTATGAAACTGTAGAAGCTAAATAAAGATACAAATAAAACGACAGATATTGTTGCGCTGGATAAAAGTAAAAGTACGTGGACAGGTGAGAGGACAGATGAGCAAATGGACAGACAGAGAGACAGACTGTATAAAATAATCTATAATTTAATTGTGACTTGCTGTCTTGGCAGTTATAATTACCACAGCGTCACTACGAGCTAACCACAAACCTTTTCCTGTCATATTCTCACTTCTTGTAACTGCTGATCAGAGCTGAAGTGATGCTAAAAGTGTCCAAAATATAAGAATACTTGTGTAGCGAGCGCTTCTGTTAAAAGAGTTTTATACAGCAGTAAGTTACCTTTCATCTCGTCTGTTTTTATTATTTCTGTTGCTTGCTGCTGAAGGTGAAAATAATGTTTTAGCAAAATATTTCATGAACCAGCAAATGGATTTAAGTGAAACTTCCAGCAAGTAATGACTGGATGTACATCTACAACTGATTAACTGTTTGAGTCAATTGACTTTTAAAAACACACAAAAATGTCTAAAACTCAGCCACGTTTTACCGATCTAGAATTTGGTGTGGTAAGACCTGGGGTTAAACCACAACATATATTTTCAACGCTAACAGATTGCGCAAGACTTCTGTTAGCAAAATACTTAAAGAACCACTTGGTGGATTTTCGTTAAACTTTTAGGAAATAATCACTGGATGTATGTCTACATCTGATTAAAGTTTGGAGTCAATCCAATTCAAGATGACCGCCACAGCTATTCAAACTTAGCAAATACAAAAATGTCTATAACTCCGTCAGTTTTATAGACATTGAGCTAAAATGTGATTCACAACACACATCATGAGATTACACATAAAGGTTTAACCAAAACAGCTACAACTCTCATTTCTCAACAAAAGATGACCTTTGTTTAAAACTTCAAGGAATGCTAGACCTTTAATCTTTTTAGCATTTACTTAAAGATTAAATTGATCACTTTGTAGATTAAATACGTTCAATAAACTTGATCAGCTGTTCTTTTAATTTGAAATGTTATGGAGCCGTTCTGAGCAAACGTGATGTGTGACAGAACCAGCATCACTACCAGGAATAAAAGCACAACAAAAAAAGGTGCAAGATTGTTTTAATTCAAGATGGTGCATTTGTCTTTCCAGCTGAACCGTTTTAAACGTCCTCCTTCAGAAAAACAAAAAAGTGTTAATCTCACAACTGTAGACAATAAGGTTCGGTTGGGGTCATCCTGAGTTCAATTCAACATTAGCTTTAAAAAGAAAGTCTCAAACTGTAGTTAATAGGAAGAAAAAGAGTATTTTCATCAATGTTAAAATTAGGAATTAATCTAAACGACTTGATAGTAATTAATTTTGATGTTTCAGTCAAAACAAAAGGATTTTTTATCAATTGTTAGGTTTACGCTTTTAAGTGATTAAAAACTAAATATTTGGGGTTTGCGCTTCAGACTAAAAGGATGAAACTGTGAGCTTTACAGAAACGAGGAATGCATAGAAACAAAACTTTAATAAATTATGAACATGCCAAGAACAATTCATGTTAAGACTGCAATTATGTGTCATTCTGTCAAGTTTAAATATACTTAGAAGAACAAATGGATGCACTTTTAGCTAACTCTGATCTACATCAATGAATCTGCCACAGCTACTAAAAAAATACAGTTAGAGATGAAACATTATAGATCTTTTGAGTAAGCCTTGAAAGCCTTGCTGAGCAGATACAGAATAGCTTTTAAATATGACATTTTAAGGGTCCCAGATGGTTTTTCTGTCTTCTTCTGGAATAACAGTCCAGTTTGGGGATGGCATCCCCGCAGCGAGCCAGTTGAAGTCATCCACCTGGCTCCAGTTGTTTCTGTCCTGGTCTAGGCCAGACACAGTGAAGTCCTCCTCCATGCTGGGGTACGACCAGGAAAACGGGGCGAAGCTCACGCCGCTGCAGTCTTCTATAATGGCTCGGCTGGTGACGTGCAGGTACACCTGGGTGTCGGTGGTGTTGTGGGTCCGCAGCTGCTGACAGGGGAAGGCAAGGACACTGTTCCCGCAGCGATCTACGAACACAGACGTAGCTACGGGTCCGCACAGGATCTCACAACTGTCGATGTGTTTCAGGTGCAGGGTGCTAGGGGAACCGAACAGACGGACTTTGCAGTTGGTCAGGTGAGTCAACAGCAGGTCTCGGTTCTGGATCTCCTCGGCTGTCTTGGTCAGAAACTCATTGTTCATGTTGGAGAAGCCACACTGCTCGGAGGCTGGAGATCCAACCACCCTGACGGTGGACGGCGTAGCTGTCACCTGTGCAGGGACTTTATCTCCAGCTTTAGTGCGAGATCGAAAGGCGAACTTCTTCTTGGGCAGAGCCTCCTCTCTGATCTCGGCGATGGAGGCCTGGAGCTTCTGGAGAGCAGCCTGGGATGTCTTTAGCTGGTACTGATTCAGAACAAACATGCTGTCGTTCAGAAACTTCTGCAGCTCCGCTGTTTTGGTCGTCGCCTCCTCCAGCTTCTGGGTGACAGCTGCCCGGTCAGCTCCGGAGCAGCCGGACAGCACCTCCTCGATGCTCGCCCGCTGCGAGTTAAAGGTGCTGAAGAAATACTCGGTTTTTTCCTCGGCGACAGACTGGCTCCGTTTGGCTTCTTTCCTCCGTTCGGCATCTTCTAACCTCGCCTGGTTCCGCCTCTGAAGTCGCTCTTGTATCGTCGAACCGCCGCTTTCTCCAAGAAACTCATTTTCACCGTTAGCGTCAACTGCCGCGTCCATGTTGATGACGTGTGTCGCGGGAGTGATTGCGTCACGTTATGTATACGCAACGTGATTGGACGCTGCCGCCACCTGCCGGTTTGGAGCAGGAATGTAAATTTCACATGAAAAAAATCAGCTAAAACTGCAAAAAATGTTCTCTAAAATACACCTGATGACTTCAACCTGACGTGTTTTACTGTTAGGAAGCTCTTTAATTAAAAAACAAACTTCAAAATAAATTCTAGTACTGAATATAATAATGCAAATAAAAGTTTTTCAAATC
>JAOXNZ010000064.1:20669374-20680086 GCA_028566095.1 Kryptolebias brasiliensis
GCGAGAGGCGGGGGACACCCTGGACAGGTCGCCACATAGAGACAAACGAGACAAACAACCATTCACACCTAGGGACACCCCCCAAAAAAAACCAACAACAAACCCTGATCTGAATACCAGAACTGTCTGTTTGTTTTAGTAACAACCCAACAGTGACACCTAGTGGAGACTCAAAGAAACAGACAGCTCTAATTTGGTTTTATGCTCACAGAAACCCAATAAAAAAGTCAGGTTTCATTTCCTCTAACTTAAGATTGCCAAATTTAAAAAGAAAAGAACAATTTAGATCTGTGGTTTCCAAAATTTCCCATTTGCAGATTTAATGTCAGCACAAACAACAATTATTGTATTTATATCAACTTATAACTACTGTTTTTTTAATATTTTAAGACACTCGTGGCAATAATGTGCAATTAGCAATTACCTTTAAATTTGATTTGATTCTCACTCACTGACTCCAGCTTTGGGAAAATCTGATTTAGATGCTTTAAACAGCTGAAAATAAGTTTGTCAAAGAATAAATATAATAATAAATATATATATATATTGTACCGTTACTGTGGCTCACATCAAGTCAGCTGGTCATTGTGGAAACAGTAAGTTTATCTGACAACCAGTGACTTTAAAATTGTTTAAAACGCTCAGAATTAGGTTCGTTTAATTCAGGCAAACGTATAAAAGCCACTGCTTTCTTCAGCAGATCGTTAACATATTTATCTGCTTCATTTAGGACAAACGCTTGTAATAAATATTTATTTCTCACATATAAATCCAGTGCACCTTTATGATCGGGGCGGATCAAATATGATTCAGATACTTCCTGTTACGACGCCTTCCTTCATCTTTAATGATATTTCCTCCAACGACTCAACTCTGAGGGAGAAAAACAACCAAAACATGCAAAGAGGTTTAATCTCCAATGTTTTTACTGTGAAGAGGGGCTGAGAGTGATGCTCACACTCACTTATATGAGGGTAGCTCCAGACGTAGCTGAGCACACAGTATCCCGCCAGCAGCATGCTCAGTCCAGCTGCGCCACCTTTCTTTACGTTAACGTACCGCCTGTAGTACCACCGCCAGCCTGAGGAGCACAGAGAGCACCGGGGTCGCTACCGTCAACCAGTTTTACCTCGCAGGAAATAAATCAAAGACACAAACAGAAGGACCCGCTGATTCCACTCAGCCAGAAACTTCCATCTGTGATTTTATGGGACTATTCTGTAACAATATGTAGTTATTTCTAAAGTAAGGAGATCAGATTGATAAATAAATCAGCTCTAAGTTCAGCTAAGTTGACTGAAGACGATGTTTTATTGCTCAAGACAGTATTAAATAGTTGCCTCTAATACTAAAACGAACGTAAATTAATTCAAAAATGTTTTTTGAAAGTCATAAGATGGTACTAAAGGAGTAAACATAAACACAATCATTTCATCTAAATATACTATAAGTTTTCTATTTTATTTGACCTTTATTTTACCAGGTAAAACTACCTGGAAGTAAATCGTGTACAGTTGTCACCTTTTTGACTTTTTACATTGAAACCCCCCAGCTGGTTAGTTATATTAGAGGAAAAAAAAAGGTATAAATATTTCTAAAATGTTATGTTTAAATCTTCGAATGGGGTTGTATTATGCACACAATTGCACAAAGAGCGATAAAATCGACATAAAATGTGTATATTAGTTTTTTTTCTCAAAAAATCAAATTTTAGCCTGTTCCAATCTGTAACTGAGTGAAATGTGTGCGATACCCACCACTCTGCACCAAATCTACAACTTCTGTCGGACGTCTCGGCGTTCTGGAGGCCAGCCAGGTGGGTAAGTCCTTCAGTTTCACCTGTCCCAGACCTGCGGGGCACAAACAGCCGTAAAGGTTTACTGCAGTGACACAAAAATACACTCTAAAAACACTTTGTTACGACGCTGGGGTTAGTAAGATTTAAAAGTCTTATTTTCTCCACTTGTTAGATGACAACAGAAAGAAAGAATAAATCCTGCAAGAGTGAGAAAACTGCAGACACAAAGTCTTGAAAACTCACCAAAACTGTATCAAAAAGTACGAATACAACAGACCAGCAACTAATAATTACTACACATCAGGTGTAGTTTCTGAAACTCTCACCTTCGGCTGGTTTTTCGGCAGCGTTTCGCTCCCTGACCTCCAGCTGCAGCTCTTCAACCCCCTCAGGCAAAGTTTGTGCAGCGGCAGAAGAGAGGAGGAAGCTGGAGAACGGCGCTGACCCTGACGGGAGTCGCGTCACCTGGTGATCCACGTTCAGGCCGAGTTTACCTGGAGGGGGCGTGGCTTGCTCCACCTGAGACGCAGACGGGATGAAAGCAGCAGCCGGAGGTTTTGGTTGTAGCTGACGAGCTACATCTTGTTGCAGTGGGATTAAAGCTGGTTGTTTGGACTTCCTGTGAAATAACTGGAGTTCTGTGTTTTGTTCGTTGCTCCTGAGCAGCTTACCTGACCGCGGTGCTGCCAAGAGGCTGACGGCATCTTTTCGCTTCTCCGCTGGAACTGAACTAAGATCAGTGTCAATTCTAATTTTGCAGCCCTGAATGTCAGCAGCAGCAAGCCTGCTCAGGATGCTCGGCCTGCCGGAGTGACGGTGGGCGTTAGCTCTGCCCAACGTGGCTTTAACATCCTGCAGGGTAACCTTCCCTTGATGACCACTTCCTGATGTTAAGAACAACTTCTGAGCAGGACTCTCCTCTGTCTCCACCTGCCTTTCCACACAGAAGCTGTCTCCTGCATGCGGTTTTGTGGCGTTTTCTTTCACATTTGAGTCCAGAATAACAGTCTTCATCTTTGGTCCCTCCTGTTTAGAATCATCTTTATGTTCTGTGTCTGCAGGACTGGCATTTCTCACCGAGTCTTTGCCCGGAGTGACTTTGGTCTCTTTCTGCTTACTGCTGCTGCAGCTAAAACTTGACTCTTTTGTAACATGGTCCAACTTCGCAGCTTCTATCAAAGCACGGAGACTCTGCTTTTTTGGTTTTGAAAAAGTGGCGGGCAGTGGTGGAGAGGAAGAGGAGAAAAGGGCGGTGGCCTTGATTTGATCTGACACTTTCTGTTTCTTCTTCCTCTTCTTCGCTGATGATGCACTACTAAAGGAAGGCGACTCTAGTGGTTTTGATGATGCAGACACCTTCTTATTTTCCTCTGCTCGGGGATGTAACGTCGGGGAGGGCGTCTGTTTGAGCTTCTGTCGTGTTGTGGTCGTTTTGGGTGGTGTCTGAGAGGTTGTGACGTCTTGCGTGGTGTGAGGTGTTACAGAGCGTGCTGCTGCCTTACAATGTGGCAGGTGGGTCTTCAGCCTTTTGTATGTTTTCCCACAGTGTGGACACACCTCTGTAGGGAAAAAAACATGTCATGTGAGTGGTGCTTTTAAACAAATACATGACACTAACTTGTTTCTCTATGTAGTTATAATTCATTTATAAGGTGTTAAATAAATTTACCAACAGCTTGAGGCAATGCATTGTAATACTTTCCAGTAGAATGGATTAATAAATCAATTATCAAAACACTTGGTCGCCATTTTTTGGGGGTACTTGTCCCCTTCTAAGCTCAATAAACCCTTATAAAAAGAACTAAACATCAACCAATAAAAAATAAAATATTGTTTATTTTCTCTGCTTTATGTGCAGATCTCCATGGTTTGTGGAAATGCACAGTTAGACGACAAAATCAGAAGAATTAAGTCCTATAAACAAATAACTGCGCAGATAGCTGGTAGCCGTTACATCACGTGACCGCTCCAAATCGGAAAAAAAAATCCCCACTTTTTTTTTTTAGCGACACTTACCGGAGCTCATTTTGTTTGCGTTAAAACAGCGTTTTTCCGAATAACGAGCGGGAAACTTTAAGCGACATAGTTTGTTATTTCAAAGAACTGTCACGTTTGATCACAATGTCACGGTAAAAATACTTTCCGTGAGGTTAGTTTGAGCTTCAGGTTCGAAAACCTTGCGCTGCTGGAGAGAAAGGCCCCTTTTGGGTAGCTCGCGTGAAGCCTGAGCGAAAATGGAAACAATTACCGCAAAATTAAATATAAACATACAGGGTTAAGCTTTGATACTAACTTGGTGTTTGAATAAGGGGCTGACATTAAAGAGACGGGTTAGCCTGACGGTTAAACCCCCCCCCCTGTAAACATTTAAGCGCTGAACTAGCTGCGGTTTCGTTCAGGTGACTCAC
Organism: Kryptolebias brasiliensis; assembly: GCA_028566095.1. Classification (NCBI taxonomy): domain Eukaryota; kingdom Metazoa; phylum Chordata; class Actinopteri; order Cyprinodontiformes; family Rivulidae; genus Kryptolebias; species Kryptolebias brasiliensis. The sequence continues at coordinate 20,673,581 of JAOXNZ010000064.1, forward strand.
TCCTCCTTACTTCCGCCTTTGGGTAATTCCCCCCAAACCTAATAGCGCCCGGAGACGCTTTTACGTAGCATATTACGTAAAACAAAGAAAAGAAGTTCGTGGTCGGCTTATTTTATCTGCGGGAGTGTTTTCGATTGCCATTCTGGCGAAACGAAATACTTTACAACCCAGTAAAACGATAAAATAAAACGGTCACCAAACCCCCTCAGGACCCAAACCTCATTAACTAACCGTCTCTCCTGATGCCTCCCCCGGCCTAAATAAAACTATTAGTTGGGGTCAAGTAGGCCCCAAACAGCCAACAAACAACCAATATAGGTTTGTTCAAACCGTAACAACAGATAAACTAACATTTTAAAGGAAATTATGAAAGGAATTAATTTTTTTTTTCAGGTAACAGCAAATATTTGTAGGCAGAGTAAAAATCCTCCATTTCCCAGACAGGAAGAGCCACCAGATATACAAATAAAATCGTTTGTATATCTAACAAAAGATTTACATTGTGTAACAATATATAGCAGCCATTTCTTCAACTCCTGAAGTTGTTTTTGTGTCTTTATTTCATTTCATTGGGTCTCAAAGTGTTGACTATGTTCACTGTTTCATGCCTCACTTGGAGATCTTGATCTTCCAACATCATCCGGTTGATTTATTTTTTAATTTTAGAGCTTTACAGCTGCCACATGTTGTTTCTCTGCGATGCACATATGCAATACGTCCGAGAACCCTGTGCTCGATAACACACAGTCAGCGAAAAGAGAAATATATCATTAGAAAAGTGTATTTTATTAATAAGGTTATGAGAGTAGCGTTAGACTTGACATGAGAATGAATTTCAAAGAGGTGGCGGGAGAAATAAACAAAATGAAAATCGACATCAAAACGTAATTTTCATTGGAAAAGCAGTGATTTAAGAAACAACCAGCATAGGAAAAAAAAAATGCGATTTCTACAACCATATACATACAAGAAGATTAAACCTGAATATATTTACATGCCAAATACAGATTACAGTATTTACAAAGCTAGGACAGGAAGCGATGGGAAGCTCGAGAGTATTAATTGTGGGAAAAACAAAAAGTCTTGAGAACACAAAGAATGATTTGGCAAAGAAAAAACAGATCAACAGTGCCTTGAAATTGTCCTCTAACAAAAAAAAATCATCTCCCTAGAGAGTACAGTCACTGATGAATGCATTCAACTCCAGTAGATTTTAATTTTTGGTCACATTTCTTCTACAAAAAAAAAATCACAATGCAGACTTTAGAGAGAAGTCCAAAACAGCACAGTCTTGTGTGCAAAAGTATATAGAAAAGAAATGTTTAATGGTTTCTCAAAGATGCCTGGAGTCAGTGCCAAAACAGATACTTCTCACAACGGTCTGCGAATCACAACAGCGACGTCGGTTACAGTTTATTCGAACAATAAAGAGTAAATCCCTGGAGAAATACTAAAACACATTGGTGATCGAGGCAGAAAGGAGGATTGTTTTGTGTTGTGAAGGTCATTTTACTAGTCAGAGAGACAGAAGGGGACTCAGGATCGGGAAGACGCACCACCTAGCTAACGGTGTAGGGGGGGCCTCGCTCCTGACGAACATCCAGAATTAGCCATTAATGAGATCGTTAATAACACCGGTTCTGATTCAACCCTGAGGAAAACAGTGGACTGCATGTTCACTTAGTGGCTTATTCTTTTACCAAGATTATCCACCACGTGTCAGGACAGATGACTTTCAATCATCTTAACAAAGAAATTAACATCAACTTAAATTCTAAAGGCAGTGATTAGGTCATAAAAACATGTAGAAAGGTTCAGTCTTGTGGTTGCGCCCTCTTCTAGCAGTTTTCTACAAACAAGGTGCCAGTGCTGGAGCCAGTCGAAGAGCGTTTATCACGATCAACAGTCCTTCAGGTGGTTCTGGTCCCTGGGCAAAAATTGCGGCTCCTAAAACCTGAATCGACAGCAGTGCAGCGTGACGGAAAAAGAAGGCTTCTAGGTGAAAAACAAAATATATATATAATTGCTCTTACAGAGTAACAAGGCAGAAGTGGAGAGTGAAACAGCAATACTGGAGAAAATTTTGGTGACACTGAAGTCAGTGCTTGGAAATAAACTGAAAAATCAACTCTGGAAGAATCAGCTTACAGCTGAAGTTTCCATATTTGTCACTGAAACATATGTCACTATGGTTGTTTCCCGTTTGTTGCTTCGTAGATTTGAATTAGCCACCATTCACCTGGTTTGTGAAACATTCTCCTGACTTCCACTAGTGCCAGCACTGGCACCCTGTGAGTTGAAAAGCCCCAGCAGATCATTTAACGAGGCAGGACTTAGGACAGAAGACTGAGCAGCAGGGGGTCAGAGGTTATCCAAAAAAAAGAACAAACCAGTTTTGGTCTTTAGTTTAATACCACAGTCTGCTCAAACGACTTGTTCCCCAATCACATCCTGTACTAACAAGAGGGCCAACTCTTCAAAAAGGAGATTAAAAATGGTTATAAAAATGTTTTGAAGAAGGATGTTGACGTCTATCTTGATTCTTCAGAGGTCGGTCTCTCCCAAGTCCTTGTCAGAAGTGAGGAGTGGTCTGTCCCCCATTCAGGTCCTCTACTCTCACAAGTCGGCGGGGGTCATTGGAGCATCAGCTGCCTGAGGTTGTCATGGAGGATGGTGTCCTTGACGTCCCGGAACACCAGCCTGATGTTCTCCGTGTTGATGGCCGTGGTGAAGTGGTGGTAGAGGGGCTTCAGCGTGGTGTCGCGCCTCTTGGCCCGGAAGCAGTCCACCATGAAGGCCTGGACCTTTGCCAGGTCGTGCTCCGGACCAGTGTATTCATTAAAGTAGTCTTTGAGCGGAACGATTTTCACCTTCTCCTCCAGCAGGTCTGTCTTGTTCAGGAAGAGGATGATGGAAACGTTGGCGAACACGCGGTTGTTGACAATGGTCTCGAAGATGTTGAGCGATTCGCAAAGCCGGTTGGTTTGCCTGTCCTCCATCAGCACCTGGAACAGACAGTGGACGGTCAAAGTTAGACTTACTTCTAGCTGCTGAAAGATGAAATGATGATTTTTTTTGAATGGTATGAAAGTCTTGATGTTTTTCTTTAAGAAAATATGAAAACTTTGCCGTCTATGAAGAGATGTCCAACATAAATTTCCAACCATAAAACAATGTCACTGAAAAAGTTATAATTCACTACCAGCACCTTGCTAGTTGTTGACTTATTGCTGTGCAAACAAGTAGGTAAGATGAGCTGGAAGCACCTCCTGTGGGTTTCCCATTAAAGTTACAGCAAGAGAAAGAAAATAAAGGCAGGATTTACGTGCCAGCATTGCTGAAAGGAGGCAGGACAATTCTTTGGAAACATATCAAATATGCCAAGCCATCTGCGACGTTGTCATGCAGGTGTATCCATTATCTGAAGACAGATCAGTTTTGATTTCATCTTCTCACAACAGATTCAGCCTCGGTCGGAGCAAAAGCAACCCTTGGAACGCACAAAGCTCACGCCGTGTGAATTTATCCTGCTGCGCTGAACGTGGGCGCATTTCTGCTTTTTATTTTTCTTCCATCTCATCGGCGAGATGAGGAGAAGCACTCATAAAATTTGTTTGAGATGAAGCTCAGCTACTACCACACTAAGTTTTAGCTCAATATCTGTAAAACTGGCCAGGTTAAAGACATTTTTGTGTTCCCTAAAGACAGCGGGCTGTGGAGGTTGATTTCAAAAGTTATTCAGTTGTAGATGTACATCTAGTGATTATTTTCTGAAAGTTTCATTAAAAGCTGCCTGCTGGTTCATGAGATATTTTGCTAACACTACAGACAAACGACTGACAAAGACATTATCACCCTTCCGTCGTGTGTTTACTGCACGTAGGCGACAGTCGTGTAGCTTCAGACTGAGATATAATGTTTAAAATGAAAACAAATGACGACGACGACACAAACATCATCTTCGCACAAACTGCTTTTCACCTGGTCGTATTCAGAGGACGACACGAGGAAGAGGATGGAGGTGACGGACTCGAAGCACTCGAACCACCGCCTCCGCTCCGACCGCTGCCCGCCCACGTCCACCATCTTAAAGGGAACGTTCTTGATCTCAAAGTCATACTCGTGGATCCCCTTGGTGGGCTTACGGGCCAGCAGGATGTCCTGCTGACTGGGAAGATAATCCTGCGGGAGACACAAGCAAAATGCATTTTAAAAAGCGAACGCTTGAACACATGAGGACAGACGCAGAGTTAAATAAAACACACCAACGAAAACTTTTTACAGCTACAAGGCAGTTTGCCAGGAAACGATAATCTCCTAATCAGTCCAACAATCGAGACGTGTCTTCACCAAAAACATGCCTTCAGATTGACGCTGTGATTACCGCTGACAACTTCTCGTAGTTTAGCTCCAGTTGGGCCGAGTTTTATCCAAACCAGCCCCCAGTTTCATACAGATTTTCAGTTTTACTTAAAGGGATCAGAAAAGTTCATCTAATAAACGGATTTATGAGTTCTGAGGAAATCACTGCAGAGTTTAAATATTACACACAGTTCCACAATTTGATCTAAATAAAAAACATGAGGTTTAACCTAAAAATTAGACTAACATTTGTATATTATGAGTCAACAAGAAGGTAGTTAAGTGTTAAAGATAGATGACAAATTGCACAAATTCATGTTCCCTAAAACTCTCTGTCATGAGGATTTCATGAGCTTTTTCACTAACAAAATCATTTTTATTGGGGATTTTTTTTTTTTTTTTAAATCACAGCATCTTTTCCTGTTTTTCACCAGCGTCTCATTTCTGAGGAAACAAAAACAGCTTTCTAAACAATCAGCTTGTACTTTCAACCACATCCTGACCAGACTGTGAAAGATATTTCCTGATTTATTGTCTCCATTTTGGAGTATGTAATAATATACGGCAGCGCCTCCTTTACATGTCATTTCAATAAAAGCATAAATGCACCCACTCCAAAACATCAATTAGGTTAAAAACCTTGAAAAGGATGAACTTATTGTACCCCCTGATAAGATCGTTCAGGTGTAAATCGAATTTAGATCATCATCATTAATATTTTTGTGAGCAACATTAGAAAGAAGGACCCTCGTAGTTCAGCTTTGTCTTCGTACTGAGAAAATGTCAGAAAGACTGGAGGCGAAATTATAACAAAAAGTCAAATTATGATTTTATGAGAAATATGGAGATGATTTATCCTTAAGCTACAGTCAAATTGAGTTTTCTTTCTACAAAAAAGTTTTATGTGAGAGGAAATATCTTGTCTGTATGCTGCACTGCAGCATGCGAGGTGGTCAAATGTATGCAGATTTGTTAACAAATTGAACATAAAAGAAGCTCTAATTTTTAAAACATAAGCAGATGTGAACAAATTTAGTGGTGCCCTTATACAATTAAAAAAAACAACAACAAAAACATCCTGATTTGACTGGACAAAAAGCTCCAGTTTTGTCTCATCAGTCCCAGAAACTTTGGGGTTTGTCAACATACATTTTGACAAATTCCTGTTTGACTTTTTCTGTCCGTAGCGGAGCCTCCTGGGTCTTCTTCTGTGGACGGTGCGATCAGAAAGTGTCGCATCTTGACCTTGGAGTTCAGCTCGAATGGTTCTGGGTCGTTTCTTTAGTTTTTTTGTCTACCATCTGATCGCCCTGGGGTCGCATTTCCTCTTGCGTCCTCACCCTGGGAGGTCGGTTCCAGTCCCGTGAACCTTCTACTTTTTAATAAGACTGACAGCTGTGATCAGAGGAACATCAAGCTGCTTGGAGATGGTCTTGTAGCGTTCACCTTTAACATGACTATCATCTTTTATAATCCTTCGCTTCCTCTGCATCATTTTCAGTCTGGTGCTGTTTGTTCCCTTTAAATAAGCTGAATGAAAAGCCTGAAGGCACCTGTGTTACTAATTAAGGTCACTTAGTTTGAAACATGACTATAATGCAAAGAATAACGGTCTCTTTAGGGGTACCAACAAATATGTCTGTACTTTATTAGCACGATTTTGGTTAAATAAACAACAAATCGTTTCTTTTCACTATATTTTGTTCAGTCTATGCCATACTAAACTCACGCAGCTTCACATTAGACAGCTGCTTCTAAATGAATCACTTTTCATGAGAAATGACGCGTCGTCTCAATGAGCTGTAAGGATGAAAACAAATTTATCCACGTCCATTTGTACAAGGTTCATGTAGTGTTCATATTAATTTATTTATAGAATACCACTTGAGATATTATTATTTTACAACTTCACAACATTTTTGGTTATTTTCATATATTCTGACCTATAATATTCCAGTATGCATCCCTCTGGACTTTGATAAATGTCTCAGCTGTCACAGCCATTTTTTCCCCCCCTAATGATAATCCGGTCCGTTAACTGAAGTTTCCCTGCCAAAACTCTCCTCCTTGGTCTCCCTCACAAATTACTCTATAAGCTTCAAATGGTTCAAAATTCAGCTGCCCGCATTATTACCAAAACCCCT
>JAOXNZ010000064.1:20686373-20702826 GCA_028566095.1 Kryptolebias brasiliensis
ACAATCGATTATATAAAACGAGAGTATTTTTTTTACCATTACGCGTCATTAATAAACACTGCGCATTTGAAGTTCGTTGCTTTGTCGTACGCGAATAAAAGTTACAACTTTAAATTATTTGTATCGTCGACTTTCATTGTGGAAAAACAAAAACGCGACAACAAGTTTACAAATTTCCGACCATCCCAACAAGCGCTTTGGTGAGACATTTGAACGCAACATTACAATCGATCGTATCGATTCCCCTCAAGCATCCTCACACGACACAGAGCTCACAGGCGACAGCAGCTTTATTTGTGTATGTGTGAGTGTGTGTGAGTGCAACAACATCAACAACATGACTATTAGAAACGCTCTCCGGGATCATGGACAGAGGTACCGACCGCGGATGGCTTGTCTCAGAAAGGTAGGCTGTAAATCACAGCTCTGCCCACAGGCTTTCACCTGCATACACTCCAACACATACAACATGAGTGTTATTCTAATACTCTTCTTTAACATAATAAATTATGGGTTTATAAACTATGTTAGGCTTTTAAATGATCGTATCCTTTGAGTTCATGGAGAATTGTTGTTTATCTGATGCTTTTAGGCTGTATTTTTCTCAATGAGGCGTTTTGAAAATCCTACAGGTCCTCTCTGAGTGACTTAATCCTTTAAGAAAATCCTTCATAAAATACCAAATGCTTGAATTATGCATTATAATTTCAGTTTAAGAAATGCAATTAGGCATTCAGAAAAGAAATCAGAACAATGTAAATCAGATGTCCGTTTGAGTTCAGGTTGCATTTTTAATCCAAGAATGTTAGCCTGTTTTTTGTTTCAGCCTTTTCCCACTGATAAGGTCATTCAGTATAATAAGCATTAAGTATGGATCAGTATAAGTGCTCCCACCTAAAGCAGCTGCTGCAAAGAAGTTAATCCAAGCTAGTGAAAACAACAGCCCGGTTCTGTGGTCTGAGTGTGGCTTTATTCATCATTTCACATAAAAAAAAAAAATTCAACACAACTGTTAGCATCAGAAAAATGGTGAGGAAAAATGATTAACAGAAAACCTGATTTCATTAGCGTTTGTCACAGAGTGAGTGCTACTCATTAGGGGAATGTGGAGGAAAATCATCCCCCAGGAGAACTTTGATTTCTGGTCCATAAAAGCCCACTTTGGTCCGGCTCGGATGCAGGCTCATAGCCTCTCCAGGATGACTTCAAAGCACAAAGCCACTTCAAACAGACCTGAGAGTCAGACAAACACACTCTCTCTCCCTCGCACACACACATTTTTACACAAACTGCATTAAAGGTACTCATTGCGAACTATGAAATCAAAGATAAAAATGTTATCTTGAACTACATCAAATGGTGCATTTTGAAAGAGTTTCAGTTCCTCCGTGGTAGTTGGCAGCCAGTCAGAAATTTAGCTTGCAAACATTTAACCAAACATTAACCATAGAAATGAGAAAATATTGTGCTGATTTAGTTTCTGACTTCATGATTTGTTTTGTTTTTGATCGGTCTTGGTGACATTACAAAGAGTACCTTTTATTTGCTACCAGATTTCTTGTTTTCTCCTGAGTTGTTGGATCGATGGGAGCTGTGGGATCAGTTACAATAAGAGAAATGGTGTTTGAAGAAGAAGTTGACTCACTGCAAATCACCAACACAAACCGAAGAAGCACTGTGAGATCGGGGCATGTTGTCTCACCTCTCAGCTCTTTCTTATCAAGTGTAGTAGCTTTTAAACCAAACACTGAATTGTTGTTTTGGAAGAGTTTATTAATCACAAATCATTGAATCATTGCAGCATTTGTCTAATCTGAAGTATTTATACAATATTGGATAGTGTAGCTTTTTAAATATTTCATTAAACCATAAAAGCCTAGCATTTGTTGAATGCTAGGCATGTTGCCCGCCACCTTTCATGCTAGAGTTTTAAAGTAAGATCAACCTATGTTGAGAACTGATGGAGTTATAACCTTTTTGGTTAAAGTTAAGGGTCGCCATTTTGAATTGGACTGACATCAAAAGTTAATCAGGCGTACATGTGCATTAAAAATCACTCAAATCCATCCAGTTGTTCACAAGACAGATCTTGCAAACTACCACACCAAACTGTAGCTCAGTGTTTGTAAAATTAAATGAGGTATTTGAGCTATTTTTGTTTTTTCTAAGGTCAGATGGCTGTGGTGGCGATCTTGAATCTGGTTGACTCTAAAACTCAACACATTCCATGATTACTTCTAAAAGTTTCATAAAAATCTGTCCACTGCTTAATGAGATATTTTGATAACAAAAAACAAAGTTGAACCCAGTAGTTAATGCCAAAGTTTTAAGCAAAGGATTTTGTGATCAGTTAGTGCTTATAAGTTGTTTAAGCCAGCTACTACCACACCAAATTTTATCTTAATATCTGTAAAAGTGACTGAACTGTAAAATAATTATGTTCTGATAATAACTGAAGTTAACAGTGAATCTATGGGATGCTTGAAATCATGACCAAAATTAATGTCAGTGTCACGTCCTAGAAATATTTGCTTTACTCTTGGAATAAATTACTTCACCAAAGATCTAGGTTTTCCTATCAAATATAGATTTTTCCTCCAAGCAGGCTGCCCCCACAACCCGTTGTCAAAGCAACTTGTTGGCATGGTGACCTCTACCCCCACCTACCTTTTTTCTTACATGTAATATTTCCTTTTTACAGGCAGAGAAGGTGCTGCTGGAGATGCAGGACCCTAACACGGGAGTCAAGTCACAGCCTCAGAGACTTGTTATCACAACTATACCACATGCTGTCACCGGTAAAAAAAAAACAGAAATCACGGATATGCCCACACATACACAAAAATAGATGAATGCATCTGTCCAGCAGTGCACACTCATACAGCGGCTGGTTCTGTGATTGTGGCTGTATGTTCTCAATGAGAAATACCAGAGCTATACGGGGCTCAAACTCAAGAGCTACAGATTGCATCTCCATGACAACCCCCACAGTCTCAGAGTCAGGCCAAGGGAAGAAGTAGGAAGCGAAGGAGGAGGAGGAGGAGGAGGAGGAGGAGGAAGATGATTGAACAGACAAGAGGGAATAAAAGGAGAGACAAAAACAAGGGGGAGGAAGAAGAGCAGAGAGGGAACCTAGACTCCTACGTCATTTACAAGCTTTGAATTCCAGCAAACTAAACAGACTTCTTTACCCCTTTTCTTTTCATTTTTTCTCCTCCCATTTTGACTCCTTTTCCCTTTCCCTCATGCAATACTTTTCTGGAATTTACACTAACACGAACAGCTCTTAGGCGTGTAAATACAGTATAAACGTAGCCCAAAGAGTAAGGACATTTTTGTTTGGTAGATTATTTATTTGTTGTAACAATGCTTCTTGGCAAAAAACACATTTGTGGATTGAGCAGCAGAGTTGAATGTGTGGGTTGCACCCATGAAAACCTTGCCAGATCTTTCTCTGCCAATGCCAGACAGCTTATTCAGCTATTGCCTCTTGTTTTGAGCTTCTAGTAACCCAGGCGTTGACAACCAGGTGCCTGATTGTCAGCACCTGTGAGCAACCAGTGACAAGCCCATCTCCATAGTCTGGAGCTGAACTCTATCCTTCAAGATGACAACGCTCGCCCCCACAGAGCAGGGTTTATCAGAGAATACCTCCGTAATTTAGGAGTGGAGAGGATGGAAAAGCCTGCCTGCAGTCCTGACCTCAACCCCACTGAACACCTGTGGGATCAGCTGGGGGCGTACTGTTCGTTCCAGATTGACAAGCGCAACCATATCAGCTAACTTGCAACAGGTGCTGGTTGTAGAATGGGCACCATCCCACAGCGGTGTGTGACCAATCTGGTGAGCAGCATGAGAAGGAGGTGCCAGGCTGTTGTGCCTCTGTATGGTTCTTCCAGATGCTACTGAGGTCCCTGTTTGTTAAATCAATAAATTGTTAAACTGCCAGTATGTTTTGTTTCTTACAACTTCAATCATCCAATCCAATACAAGAGTCAATAGCAGAATAATCTGTTTGGCATTGGCAGAGAAGATTTGGAAAGTTTTTCATGGGCGCAACTGTGCTGCTCAACCCACAAATGCATTTTCCTAACAAATGTGGCACCATTTAAGGGGAAGTAGGCGCAAGACGAAATGCAACCCCAGGTTCATTAGGCGGATAGTGTGGATGGTAGAAAAAAAAGCCAAGAAAATCAATCATTCAAAACCTTTTGAGCTGAACTCCAGCGTAAAAGTTTGTCACTTTCTGATTGCACTATCTGTAGTATTTTGAATCATAATGGACTCCATGGAAGAAGACCCAGGAGGGCTCCATTATTGACAAAAACACACAAAAATGAAAAACTAAATTCACTAAAATGAATAATGACAGTTTCTGGGACTGATAGGACAAAACTGGAGCTTTTTGGCTCAACATCAGCTGGGTTTTTTCTGTTGTTATTGTGAAAGGGTACCAACAGCGTATTTGTGTCTGAATGTATATATATATATATTTTATTCCCTGGCATTTGTCTTTCTCCTCAGGCGAAGACATAGTTGCATGGTTAGCAGACAGATTTCAAATAGATGCACAAGGTAAGAGATAAGTTATCTGATGCAATACAAATAAATATAAATGATAAAAGTTAACATTTTAGATAAGTTTTTAAATTGGCTATTTCCATTTTTTATGATCATTTTTCTCAGAATTGCCAGATCAGCTGATAATATCTTGTTAATATCTCTGTTTTGTTGTCTGCAGAGGCCAAAAACTTTGGCTCTATGCTGGTGGCTTTAGGATACATCTACCCTTTACAAGACCACAAACGTTTAGTGATCAAACCTGATGCGTCCCTGTATCGCTTCCAGGTAAACACACCCTACTTCAAACCCAAGTCAAGCCCTCAAACTCAAGAAAACTCATTTTAGGATAATATGATGCAAAAAAAAAAAGCTAGAAGTTAGAGAACAGAAAATGTAGGAGTCCAACCCTTTTGATTGTGTGGATTTAAAAAGCTGTTGTAAAGTTAAGCTGTGGTTATACAACATTGAGTTTATGAGCCGTTCGCCATCTCATAGAAAAATATATTATATTGTAGAGTGCGCTATAAAAACAGTTGTTTTCTTACAATAAAAACCCCAAAAGAATTGAAGGATGTCATCTGACTCAATTTTCACCCTGTTTTCCTGTTGTTTTTGTGTTTGTTTTGTTCAGACACCATATTTCTGGCCCACACAGCAGTGGCCTGTTGAGGATACAGACTATGGTGAGTATGACGAACAGTTGCTGCCTACATTTGATCTAATTTAATCAACAATCCATTAACCATCCTGTCTGTTTAATCGCTGAAGCAATTTATCTTGCAAAAAGAAACATACGTAAGAAAGGAATCTTAGAGCTGCACGAGCAGGTGAGGACACAGCTTAGTAGGAAATCTTTTGTTTTCTGGCTTTTTTTTTTTCTTCTGAGGTGTTATTTTATGTTCTCAGGAGCAGTACAACCGTCTTCACAAGTGGATGAATCATAAGTGGGATTTCATTGTGATGCAAGCTAAAGAACAGTACAGGTGGGTGTGCAGGCAGCTGTCTTTCTAATTTATAGTGAGGACGGTGTTACAAATGCGTTTATCTGTGTGTGACTTTTAGAGCTGCGAAAGAGAGGAAGAAACCAGACCGTGTGGTGTTCGACTGTCAGGAGAGAGCCTACTGGGTGGTTCACAGACCTCCGGTTAGAAAGCATCCTCCCACCCCCACACACACACTTGATTTACACTCATTTAGCTTTACCACAATATAAATTAAATGCCTAGCACTCCTTGAATACATGTTGCCTGCCACCTTTCATGCCAGAGCTTTAAACAAAGATAACATGATGAAAAGAGACGGAGTTACAGCCGTTTTGGTCAAACCTTTTAAACGATGTTATGTGCCATTTCGTAATAGATCTTGCAAGATGTGTTAGTGCTTGGAGTATACGTTGGGTATGACTCTCAGCTACTACCAAACTAAACTTTAGCTTAATATCTGTAAAATGGACCGATTTATAGAGTTATGAACACCAAATGATTTCTTTCTGACAGACAGGGTTGATGTCAACTATTAATATTAAAGTTTTAAGGAAAAACTTTGCAGGTTGTGTAGCACTTGGAGTTTGTAGTGGGGATAATGCTCAGCTACTACCCCACCAAATTTTAGTCATTTTTGTGTTTGCTAGGGTTAGCTATGATGGCCATCTTGAATGAGTGTGACTCTAAAAGTTAATGAGTTGTAGACGTACATCCAATGATTATTTTTAGTTTCATTAAAATTTGTTCAGTGGTTCATGAGATATTTTGCTAACAGTGCAGACAAACAAACAACACACACAGACATGGACAAAAACACAATCACCCTATTGCCTCTGGCGGTGGGAGATAATTACATTAAGAGGAGGTCTGTTTTGTTACTTAAAGAGACATGGGTTCTCATCATTAGATTTAAGTCAGAACATGGATCTACAAACACACACTCAGATAGTTATCAGACTTGTGTTGTGAAAACAGGATGCAGCTTCTTGTAGATTTGCTGTGAAACACCAGCAGACACAGAAACCTGAAAACAAATTGCACGCCACCTCTGCACTTTCCAGGGTATCTCATTATCTCAGCCTATGATGCCTCATTATCATTACATGTCCAGGCAGCAGAAAAGGGCACCACTGATTAATACTTCACACTGCATGAGAGAATGTGGTGCCGCGGTTTGCGCCTCGTTCACGTGGCGGACCTTGTGTCGTGACGCCAACCAAAAGTGACAGATTGAGTCCAGTTATCAGATAAAACACAAACACAGTTTGAAACTAGTTTCTATCTAATAAAATATTTACTGAAACCATTGAACGATGTATGTTATCAGCCCATCTCTGGCTAACTGACTCGCAGCAGATCTGATGATACACATTTTATTCTCTGTCTTTTCTGCAGCTGCAGGCGATATTATGAAGCTGCCATGTTTCTGTTTGTGGTAAAGTGAGCCTTCGCTGTCAAAATTCAACAACGCGAGCAACAATTCCAGTTTAGTGCATCAAACGTGTTGGAACAGTTGCGCAAGAGTTGCAACAGCTATCTTGGATTTGCTATGGGAGGTTAAATTTCACAACCAATGAGCTGAGGCTAAAGCAGAAACACAGCTGAGTGTATTTAATTAAACAAGGATGCTTCTGCTTAAAACAAGCTGCAGTGTGTCATTCAGTGAGTATTTCCACTAAATGATGTGAGTCACTGCTCAGAGTGAGTCGGGGGTAAACAGGTCATGACATCAACTGTTTGTTGAAGAAGCAAACAGTGCATCATTTGTTTTGTCCCTTTGTGGACGTTTCCGAAACAGATTTTCAAATTCTATTTTAGTGTATTATATCATATACAGTATTTCATATAATATAACATATCTCATCTCATCTCATCTCATTATGTCATATTACAATATTGTATGGTATCACATTGTATCATATATAATATATTGCATCTGGAACCAAATTCTGCAAATGGATCAAGTCACCTAATTGAATCTGTACAGGAGAAGCACAGGTTTTTAGGATTTGGTTGTTTGAAACCGTAGGTTAAATGTGAGCAAAGAAGCTGATCTGATAAACTTGCAAGGCTTGTTTCTTTTACCATAAATGGAGGTTATTTTCTGGTGAAGAAGTCTTGACAGTGTGGATTCTGGTGTGAAGTTGTGACAGAAAACAGACCAAAATATAGGCTGTATTTCAGAGTCAGAGAGATAAGAATGAACTTATTTTAGCAAAACCAGAAGGCGTTGTGAAGGCAGGATCTTCAAAAGTGTAAACTACAAACAAACAAGCTGAGTGTGACAAAAGGAACCAAGATTTGACAAGAGAAAACAAAGGTAACACAAAAGTGGCTGTCCGACAAAACCCGCATCTGTATTTACTGAGGACTGTGATTACAAATATTGTGGTAATTAGAAACTGAGATCTGTGTGACTAAAACAGGAAGTAAGTCCAACCAAACACACAAGCAGGTGGACTTTACAAAAATGAAACAGGAAGTTAACTTAACTAACTTCGTTGGGGGTTAAATAGATTTCCTCCAGGAAACAGAAATTAATAACTAGAACTCTTAACAACTTCTGGAAATACTCATGAACACGAAGGCCAAGACAAGTTTAACAAAACCAGAGACAAAACCCATAAATCATGATAACTGAGACCAAAAACTGATCATAGAAATGTCCGAGTTTACAGATCTAGTATAAAACTGGGTTAGCCCTTTCTGACTAATAGATAGAACGCAAAATCAAAATGTTTTCTCCAGCTGCAGCACCTTTCTCTTAAGGCATTTGTCTTGCAGAAATTACAGCTTTCTGATGTTAAAGAACCTCAGGGTGTATTTCATTCTATTTTATTTAAAAAATCAGACTCTTGAACTGCAACCTCATGCGAGAGCAAGTCTGGGGTGAAAATATCTTCAGCGTTTAAACTGGATGTTGTGAACAGCATGACGTCTGAACCAGAGAAGAGGATAGTACATTAATATTAATATTATTAATATTAAATACTAATATAAAAACAGGAAGAATTTGTCACCAGATTGATCATATTTATCAATAAATATAACATCAAGTCTGTGTATGTGGTGGAAATAAGTGAAATACTTGCCGGACATGAATCCTCAAAGTCCCATTTTCCACTCATAACTAGCTTCTTGAATCTCAGATGGCCAGAAATAGTGCTATACATAATCAGCTGATGATTAGCATCAGAAAACAGCCATCTGCTGTGATTAATTAGTCATTTGGTAAACACACAATGCCTAATTGGCTTTTTCAATGTGTCTGTAGCCAGGGACAGTGAGTGCCATGGACTACGGACTGGATCGAAGAACAGATCCTAATGCGGTTGAGGTAACAGGTGAGTCTCTGCATGACCTGAATTAACATAAATCTTCCCAATCAGCTTATATTCAATAAGAAGCTTTAATGCATGAATGCAGCTGCTGTAAATCATACTTGCTGTCTTTTGGTTTACAGTGTATGTTACTAATATTGATCTTCTTCTCTTCTTTTCCTTTTTTCTCTTCTCTTCTGTTTTCTTCCGCAGACATTTTCCATGGCTCTGTTTTTCAATCTACACCTTAAACTAGTTACAAATAGCTTGTTGGATCATCACCGCCCCATCTCTGAACCCTAAAATCAATTCTGAAACTGTAATTTGAAGGAAATAAAGCCTGCCTTTCGTAATAACTTCCACTCTCTAGATCTACAACTCACATTGGTCCTAAAAAAAATCAAAGAAGCTCAGCTGGCAGAGAACAGCTTCTCACAGTTTCACTATAAATTTATTTAAACTGTTACGTAACCTGAGATCTGTAACTGTGTGAATGTTGAGTCAGCGTTCTTCTGTACACGTTTTGAAATCAAACTACTCCTGCATACTTTGTGCTAATATAACCATCCATATATGAAAACATTCAGCTCAGTTGGGGGTAGTGTGCTTTGACTTTTGGTTTTTGTAACTTTTATACTTTTTAAAATGCTTACCTTTATTTAAAATATAATCCCACATAGAAATACATTGAGATCTCTTCAATTCCTTCAAAACATTATCTTTGAAATCTGCTTCAGCATACTTGCTCTTTTTTTGTGTATTTATGCTCCCTTTAGCTTGTAGCTACCATTTTGCTACTTTTAGCTACTTTTTTGCTATTATTAGCATTACCTATCATTCTGCTTCTTTCAGCTGTCAGCTACCATAAGTACTGTTTTGCTAATTCTAGCTTTAGCATATGTTTTGCTTTTTTTAACTGTAGTTTTGATAAATTTATTATTTGTTTTGCTGCATTCAGCTTCTAGCAACTGTTCTGCAACGTTTTTTTTAGCTTGTGCTCTGCTACTTTTAGCCTCTGTTCTGCTTGTTTTAACTTCAACAACTCAGTTTAAGCTTTATTACTAACCTTCAGCAGTCATTCAGGCTCATATTTCACATTGCAATTTGTGCATAAAATACAATTTCTCAAAATTAATTCTGTCTTTTTGTTCTCAGACTCAAACTCCTGATTACTATGAGAGAATTGTAAGTGAGGTTTCTGTTCCTGCTTTCACTTTTGCCTCATCCTGAGTCGTACAGCTGACAGTTGCACATTGTTCAGGTTGCCGTGTTTCTTCTCTCAACTTCTGTAGATGATCTTCACCCAGCAGGCCATCATGAGGCCCAGAGTGAAGTCGTCTGTGTCCATTGGCGCGTAAGACACTCATACAGATTTTTTCTACCATGTCTGCAACAAAAGCCAGTTGCCTTTGATTGGTTCTTTCATCAATAGGATCCACTGTCTTCACCAAATTCCAAGAAAAGATAAAACGATTTAATGAGCATCTTCCATTAGTTACAATTCTTTACCAAATTTTAAACATAAATAAGTTGATTGATTCTCAGTAAAGCAGTCATTCTCCCTCTGCTATGACCTAACCGTTGCCTCCTAACCACAGCTGAGACCATGTTTTGTCTAATTTTTAGTCAGTTACCATCTCCTTTTATTGATCTTTATCAATTCCTTAAATATTTTGTTTCCATTTCCCTGGAAGCTCTTTTTCATGTTATGTAAGACATGGAATCATGACTGGTTTTAGTTTAAGAAACTTTTTATGATCCTGGGTAATTTATGACCACATTTTTGCAGTTACTCTAACTGGAAATGGCAGGTTTTCTCAATGGTTTTGTCTCAATGATCACAGATTTTTCATCTTCTTTGGCAGTAATCATAAGTGTAGTTGCTTTGAATCATTTCAAATCTTGCTGATCTGTAGGTAATTAAACTTTTTATTTATTTATGTATATAAACTGTATATTGGTGTGACCAATTAAAATGGGTACTATCCCTGAAATAAACTCACCAAACCTAAAATAACTTGCAGTTCAGGAGTATTTATGGCTGCTTTGTGATGGAAGAAAACATTATTTTTGCCAATTCACTGTATATCAGACTGTGAATTATTTTTTCCCTTCTTGCAGATTGGTGAAATACTGTGCCACCTATAGTGGTCATGATCCTTTCCTGTCCAAGTGTCTTCCCAGCAACCCCTGGCTCACAGATGATACAACTTATTGGAGCCTGAACATGCCAAAGTGAGTCAGCCAAGAATCGTACAGTAAATATTTTCTCATAGCTCGGCTGCCACTTAAAAACTGTCGTTCAGTAGGCTGATTTTCCTCCTCTGTGGTCGTCTGTGTGTGTGGCAGTGTGGAAATACCATCGAAGATGCGTGTGGAGAGGTGGACATTCAGCTTTAAAGAGCTGCTCTCAGACCCTCGAGGACGAGATGATTTCAGACTCTTCCTGAAGAAAGAATTCAGCGGTAAGGTGGTGGACTTTTCATTAAACGGTGAAAAGAAAATCCTTTAAGTTCGTAATTTTTTTTGTAAACCTCTGAGTTAATTTTTCTATTCATCTTTTTTTTTGTACTTTTTAGGTGAGAACTTGGCATTCTGGGAAGGTTGTGAGGATTTGAAGTGGGGCACTGCTGCAACAATGAAGGAGAAAGCAGAGCAGATCTACAAGTAAAACATTCATATCTTCTTTTTATATAACATGTTTGTTTTTTCTGATGAAGAATCTGAATGTCTTACTACAAATGATACAAAGGAAATGCTTATTTAAACTCATTTTAAATCCTCTCTTCTTCACTTATTCAATCGTTCCCAGGACATTCTTGGCTCGCGGTGCACCGCGGTGGATCAATATTGACGGAAAGACGATGGAAATCACTGTGAAGGGGCTGAAACATCCACACAGATACGTTCTGGATGCAGCGCAGACTCACATCTACATGCTAATGAAGAAGGTCAGTGAACACATCAATAGTGGGAGCTCAGGAATGGTAGTGTTGCTCTTATTTTCTCATAAAACACATCTACTTCACAGTGTGGTCATGTTTGTTTTGCAGGACTCTTATGGTCGGTACCTGAAATCTCCAGTGTTTAAGGATACGATGAAGAAGGCCACCAATCCCGAGGAGCACAAATTCAAGTGAGAGGCAGCTTTCAAGTGTTTTTATCCCTAATGACTTACACTGTTTCAGGCTAGCTTGAGCTTTTATTCACTACAAAAACTAAGAAAAGATTTAAAAACACAAAACTTGTCCTTTGAATGGAAACAACCACATTCATAACGCTCCAAATTAAATTTTCACCTCATCTTTCTCTCTTTGTTCTCTCCTTCCTTTTCTCATTCCACCTTTTCCTTCCCTCGTTGTTTCCCTGTCCTTTCTCTCTTTTTTTAATGCTACTGCAGTGATTCGCAGTTGGAGCAGAACGCCAGGAACAGACGGCCCAGCCTCAGCCCCATCGTCATTCGGCAACAGGAGCAGGAGCAAAGAGCCAAGATGGCCGCCAACGCCCCCGTTGACATCACACAGGTCATGAGCAAACTCAGCAAGCAGAGCAAGGAGGTTCCCCCTCGTCCTCCTAACAAATGAATTCAAACACAACATGTTCAGGGACAACAGACCCTAGATGAGTCTTTTCTGTAGTACTTAAAGCTCCTTTTTTTCCTAATTATAAAGTTAGGCCTTTTTAGTTTAGGATCAAAGCTGCTCTAATGATAACAGTTGTTCTTTATTTGTTTTAGTCTCGAAATTCAACAAAGAAATTAGTCTAAGGTAATTGGAATGTGTGATAGAGAAGCTGTAACTTGAGCACATGACATTAAATTTAAGTTAAATGTCCATATTAGGTAAAATAATGATAAACCAAAAAAACTTTAGATGCATTAAAACATTTAAAATTAAACAGTGCAGTTTAACCTCTTTGTCACATGCGGTTAGTAAGATAATGAGAGCTTTGTCATTGAAACATTTTTTCTTAATTGAATTATCTTAAATGATCTCATCATAATGAATTTACAATGAGAAGCATTACTAAATCAAACTATTTCATGACCAAAGGCAGAGGATCGAAGGACATTTTGTCTGTTTTTGTTTGTTGCATTTATGTTCATGCAAGCTGTAACTTTACAAACTGTCCTTTGTTTTTCATTATGTTTGTGTTAAACTGTCTGTCTTTTCTCATTCTTTATTTCTGTAGTGCTGCTTTCTGATTTTCTTTGTCATCAATCATAAGTTAATAAAATATCCACAAAACCACCTCATGTTTGTTTGTGTTAAGTTGCTTCATTTTCCACATTAACATCATAACATTTTGTCACGCTGCACGTCATTTAAGGCTGAAAGTCTTTCTTCCTTCCCTCTGAATTTATAGCTTTTATTAGTATAAAAAGCCCAGTGTTACAAATAAATGGCAAATAAAAATGTTTCTGTTTTTGCTAATGGACTCAAGTTCAGCATTATGTTTTTGTCTCGTGTCACCCAGTGTGACTTTAAAGGTGTCTGAAATTTTGTTTGGGTCTGAAACTCATAACTCATTTTTTATTTTATTGATTTTTAATTTTTTTTATTGCTTGAACACATTACATGAAAATCATCTGTTTTCCAAGCTCTAGTCAGAAATCTCTGTCCAGATAAAACCAGACTCCACTCAATTTAGAAACAAAGAAAAACAAAAGCCAGCTTCAAACCTAACACACAAAAAATCCTCAAAAGTACACATTTTAGGACAAAATTGTAAAATTCATTATAAAACCATTAGTTAATTTAGCAAGTACTTGTGTTTGTACCGTAGAAAATAAAAACAAATGATAAACACATAGCAAATGCTTACATTTGCTGTTTTTTTAAGAACTCCTTTAAACAACTGTAGCTCCCATGTTGTTTGATCAATATTGTTTGCAGGCTAATGAAATGAGTTCCAAGATACAATATTTTAAAACAAAGCAAAGCTTCTCTTCTTTGCATAATTTCCCAGAATAGCCTCCAGATTTCTTGTAAAGCAAGAAAAAGCTGCTCTTGTTCCCTAAAAATCTCACACTACTTTGATTAGCCAAGATTTCACCCCCCGTTCTGATTAAGAGTGGTGGCTGGTAGAGAAGTTTGAATTTTATGCTTTATACTTGCAGATTTGTGTTATGCTCCAGAGTTCAGGTTGGGTCTCTTCTTTTAGGAAAGTTTTTTCTCTCAAGCACAATAAAGATTTATGATAAATCACAAGTTACAGGTAATTGTGAGCAAATTAAATTCTTTATTTTGTAGATGCATTTTCACGTTGAAAAAAGACTTTTTCTTGAAACATACAGATGTTAAACAGCTGTTATGGTAAATGCCTTTTTTGGTTTATCTAATGAATATTTTGTAATATAGGAACTTTTTGTTGGAAAATAGCTTAAAAACATGTATCAAGATTATCTTTGACCTCTTTGGATGGACTCTGACTTGGGTCTTCTGACCTTTGACCTCACAGCTCTGCAGATTTACCACCCCTGTCCCTCACCTCGCTGTCTATTCTGGAATCACTGACCTTCCCTCTGCCAATGCCTCCCCCTCTCTTCCCTTCCTGGCCCACACCCCGGTGTGTCCGTCTCCCATCAGCGTGGCCTTGGACAGCACCTCCGTCTCCGAGCGGCGACTGGAGGCCAGCGAGGGCGAAAGCGAGCGACCCAACGAGGCTCGAGCCCCCAGTGGAGGGAACGTGTCCAAGTCTCGTGTGGCCCTGTCCCTGCGGCGCCTGCTGAAAAGAGGCTGCAGCCCCTCTGCCATGTTCGCCAGCTTGTCACCAAAATGTCACACAACTGCAACGACGAGTAGCCGCATTCAGCCAATCACGCCAGACGAACCCAGTCAGGCTCCACCCAGACGAACTGGCAAGTAAGTCACACCTGCAAACACCCCCTGCAGGAACACTGTCCCTCAGAAGTCATGTGTATAAAGGCCTAGCATTCTTTGAAGGAATGCATATCACCCGCTGCATTCTTATTATTAGAGGCAGCAAAGTTTTAGCTGATTTGGTCATATCTTGTAAATGACATTATGCAAGATCTCAGGTCATCTATTAGCTCTTGAGGATGAGTCTCAGCTACTACCACACCAAACTTCAGCTCAATATCGGTAAAACTGACCAAGTTATGCAATTTTTATGTTGGCTAAGGTTGCTTAGCTGTAGAGGCCATCTTGAATCAGGTTGGCTCCAAAGTTAATCAGTTGTAGACGCACGTCCAATGATTACATTTAGAGAGTTTCATTCAAATCTGTCCACTGGGTTATAAGATATTTTGCTAATTCGACAGACAATCAAACACACACGACACGGGCAAAACCATTATCACACATTGCTACTGTTTAAGCTGTTGTGATGCCTATTAATTTGTTGTTTTCTAAAATGTTGTTGTTTATATCAGAAATGTCATGTTTTTTTATTTTCTGGTGCTTTCAAAGATCTATTTTTTCTTGGCTTTTCAATTCCATTGTTGTATTTTCTCTAAAACTGTATTTTCTCTAAAATCCTCTCTGCTATGTTTTTTTATTTAGCTTTTTTCAGATAAAAGTAGACATTCCTCCAGAGTGTCGTATCTATCCCATCGAGTCTGAGGACGAGGAGGAGGAGAACAGGCCTGCCTCTGAGGGAGGGGTGGGAACCGAGGAGATCATCTGTCCCTGGGAGAGCCTCACTCGGCAGAACGGGACGGGCTAACAGGCTGGATTTATACAGGTGCAACACCATGGGACGCAAAATATGTAACATAAATAAATACCGAACAACATGAACCACTCGGACTTGGACACTGGAAAAATGAGACAGTTGATGGTGTTTGTTGGACTCAACTTAAACTTACTGTTTTGAGTATTTAATACCTGACTGCCTGCTGGTTTGAAAGTTTCCTCAGGCACATCTGTTGCAGATGTGATCTGTTGTTTACCCGTCATGAAAATCTTCAAGAAATAGTTTAATTCAATGAAACTGAAACACTCTGGAATGGCCACTGACAGCGTTAGACGAGATTTGTGGCAGCCATCTTCCTAGGTGCTACACCTTTCACTGTGTACTGTTTACATGTTGAAGCACAGAAATAGCCTTATTTTACATAAACAAACATATATCATGCCTATTGTGAAAACAAGAGACAAGAGTTTGCTGTAATGAGCCTTCCAACATGCCTGGGAAATCATTAGCGGTGACAAAATGATGAAAATCCTTTCTTACAGCAAAGGCATACAAAATAGACAACAGACAAACTGAAAAGGTCACATTTTCAATGATTTATGAACTATGAAAGTATAAAACTCACTCATATTACTTTAGGAAGCATAGTACTACATTCTTTGAAGTAAGGGTTTTGATAATTACAAGTGATGACAAAACCTTGGACTTCTTGGCTCAGTTTAGGTTTTTTACTCAGATAGTAATGATTTGCTAGTAAGGACACCCATGTAGCACCTAGCAAGATGGCGGCACAAACTCTCACCTTGTTATTATAACTGTGCTGTGGTTGGCCATTCCAGTGTGTCTTTATTTAACTGGTTCAGATTTTTGAAAAAGCGAGATTCTGTAGAAAAAAAATTAAACAATTAATATCCTACCTGTTGCAGAAAG
>JAOXNZ010000064.1:20711334-20724838 GCA_028566095.1 Kryptolebias brasiliensis
TCCATCCATCCATCCATCCATCCATCCATCCATCCATCCATCCATCCATCCATCCATCCATCCATCCATCCTCTTTAACCGCTTCTCCATTCTGGGTCGCGGGCAGCCGGTGCCTGGCTTTACAGGTACCAAACCAGCTGTCATTTCCTGACATTAGATGATCTTTGTTAACTCTGGGAAGAAAGGCAGCAGGTGATATGCATCATCTTCAAGGATTACGTATTAGGAAAGGAAAACATGTTTGCATTAGAAAGTTCAGAGTCAGCAATCATTCTGTGAATGTGTGTGGGTCATGAACAGGAACCTTTGTGTTTTCTCATAAACAAATACTGTCTCACACAAGAAAATCCAACATAAAATGATGCACATCCTGTGAATACAATCTTTGTCTCATGAGGAACGATATTAATACCTGACAGGCTTTAAAATGTCAGCCAAACTCCAAACAAAGGTGCACAAAGAGCTAATTTATTTATGGATCTGACACTTTTTATTTCTCTCTGCTTCTCAAGCTATTTTTGTTTTCAAAGAGTGTCTTTTTTGCAAAAAGGAGGAGGATGTGGCAGGAGATGAAGATGCAGTCAGACAGGTCAAACGCTGGCAAAGGTGTGTGAGCCAGCGGCTGAAAAGACCAGCCAGTGAAGCCTGGAGAAGTTGGTATTTTTAACCAGCACTTGGGGAAGATGTGCCTTAGGACGATTCTTTTACTTGTGACACACAAGTGTGATCAAAGACTCACATTGAGTGATAAAAATACCACAAATGTGGGCTAATCACAAATCTGCATTCAGCCCTGATGGCTGCTTTCTAATAAGAGCTCGTGGGCTTTATTTCCTCCTCCTCCTCTTCTTCGTCATGTTGACTTCCTTTGTGTTTTTAGTTCCTCTTTTTGCCCTTATTTAGTATTCACCTTCTGTCACACAAATGTTAGTCCAATCTCCAGAGCTGTTTACTCATTGAGTGATGATTGCCTGTTTAAACATCTGTCCTCAACAGAGTATTCAGTAATACACACAGACAGAAACACGCACCCCCACCACACACACACACAGAGTTCCATATCTAATTGCATTCTAGACATCGAGTGGCATCAGTCTCAATTTAAAGCCTAAATAAACTTGAAAGATTTGCTCATTACCTAATTCAAATAAATCTGGGGAACAATTAACCACAATGCTGTGTTCTTGCCACCTAAATTATATATTTTATGTATTAATTGTTAGACAGTTAAAAAAGGAGGTGAGATTGTCTAAGGATAAAGCCACGATCAGGGGAGTTTCTGCAGGATGTGGAGGTTCTGGTCGTAAGTAAGCATGGGACAAGTGGACAGATGGGACACATGCCAGGGACATAATGCTGTCCTCAGCAGGTGACTTTATGTAATCTTCCTCAATAGTATCATAACAGAGATGTACAATATAAAAAAGACTGCTACATCAAGACAAAGTTAAACCGATTCTTGCGCTGTAAAAAGATATATTAACCAGATGCAGAAAGAGCAGCTGCAAACACCCATCAGGGTTCAGACCTGAGCACAGATCAGTGGCATCAGACACGACATCGGTTTTAATCAGACTCTGTAGCTCAGGGGGAGTCTGGGTCCCAAAGGTTAGACAAACCCGTGCAGCTTAAGTAGCCCTAAGTAAGATTTATCAATCGAACATCCAGAAAAGAATCAGCTGAGCTGTCAGCTTAAATGTACGAGCACTGTGCCAGCAGCTGATGCACTGGGATTGGGAGCTTGTCTTTATGACTCGATCTAATGATACGCTCAATTTATTAGCGTCCACCTATTGTTCTTTTACTACAGCAGGTGAATAGTAAGCCATCTACAAATAAAAGAAATGAACGGCCAGTTAGAGCAGAAGGATTATGGGCACACGTGGTTCAAAGTGTTTGGATTCCAACATGACGGATTTCCACTGGAAAACAGCAAATGAATTCTTCTTTTAAACTGGTGTAACTTTAAATAAGAAACTCATAGCTTTGCAAAAGCCAGAACAACTTGAAGTTTAATGCATCTGAAATCTTTTCAAACATTTCAAACATTAAATGTTTTCATCTGAGGTACTGTAAAGTTTGTGTTCCACATCAAGAAGATACAAACAGGGTTCAGGGTCAGACCATTTCGATTCGCAAAGGTGAAATTTACAATAATTGCTGCTTAGTTTACTACACAATCTATAGTTTATATTACTAGAAAATCCCCTAAGTGCACAGCATAACATCAATTACAATATTCTGGACTGTAACACTCAGTTTAGGACAATTGAAATGATCCATATCTGATCAAAAAACAAATGACAATGACTGTATATTTGTTTATCTTGTTTTTTTTAAAAATAGTTTTACTGAGAAAAAAAGAGAAACTTACCTTTTCATTAGCACAGTGTTTGTTAATGTTCATATATCAATTTTACTTAATAATCTTTTTTTCTTTCTCTTCTTCTGTTCACTGTTTTACCTTTCCACCTGTGGTTTTCAGGTTAAGACTCTAAGCAAAAGTAAAGGCATTGATTTCAACCCTGTGGGTCTTTTCTGTCAGTGATGAGCAGTTTCTTGAAATCAATTCAACACTTTACAGGGAGCCAGTGAAGTGAGGATCGGTATGTGAAACAGGAATAAAAGAAAATATCTAACACCCAGAATAGACCCAAGTATTTTTCTTATGAACTGCTAGAGCAAAGCGGAGCCAGAATATGACAGAATTTTGTAGAAACTTCTAACTTTAGTTTATTTTTTTTTAATTATATCATCTTTTTATATTATTAAATGCATGTATTCATATCATTTAGCAGTAATATGAGTAAAAATCCCTGATTAACTCCTCTCAAACACAACTGAAACCCTCTGCTTGCTTTAAGCTCACAGCTGACCTTACAATCAACAGTTAAATAACTTGGCAGCACAGAATCAGTGAAATTTAATCCCTGTAATGATAAATCTCAATTTTTGGCAACGTTAGCTCCTCTCTGCCTTTTTCCACCTCCCTTCATTCCCCAAGGCACATTTTTTTTTTCTGTTGCATTGTTTGAGTTTGCGTTCTTCTTTTAGTGCACGCCCTTTGTAAGCATAATTTGTAGGCATAAAATTGTCCCTAATTGCTATGCAGATAATACCAGCAGTGTGTCCTATTGAAGCACAGCGATACTGGGACTTTCACTGACACTGTGGCCTGGATATTAAGTGTTGGATGTGTCACAGCTTCCCACAGCATGGTGGCATTAAACTGAAAATTCAGTCCACTTTTACCACTATTATTAGTAAAAAATACACTGCACACTCAGAGTTTATTTATTTTTCTTTACCCACAAATTCTCCTAAAGGTAGCCCCATTGGCATTAATTACATGATTTTTTTTTTTTTTTTACAGTTGTCCTTTTATCAAGTCAGATTGTTTGTGTGCTTAAATTATTTTATTAAGGGTGCATCATTGAAACTCCGTTATTACTGTTCTGTTAAAAATGTTTTTTTCCGTATCTTATGTTTGAAATGCAACATTATGTGCTACTCGATCGGGAATAGTGTGCTGTGGCTTTTGGTAGCAGTGCGTCGCACAACATAAACAAATATAGTAAAAAAAAACTGAGAAAAAAAAGGAAATCAATGGGATTTTAATAAAACGGATCAGAAAACTCAGCCCTCTTTGGAGCTCTACAGCTCAGACAGATTTCACAGTAGAAACATCATTCAAAGTTTAAACGAGTCACAGAAAGTTGGACTTTACATGTCTGAAGTGGCATTTTGATATCTTTAACAGTTTTTACACAATTGCAGCTTAATTTTCATTATTTTTACCAATTTTTCCACAGAATATTCAGCTGACAGTTGTTGCTGTTATAGACTAACCTTTGAACTGTCTAAAATTTTTTAATCTTTGGAAAACAAACTCTTCTTATTACCACAACTCTTTTTGGTACAAATACAAGTTATATATAAAACCGTAGGCATTGTTGTCTTTTTTCACCCTTTGTGTGTCTGACTGCTTTAGGACTTATGGTTTTCTCTCAAATACCCCTGAAACGCCAAGCATATTCAGATATACTGTAGTTTATCCCAAAATATTCTCTTTCAGTTTGAAAATGAAGGGTCTTTTTTAACTCGTCATACCTCCTACATAAAACATTGCAGAAACATAAAAAAAATCATGTCACCATCAGTCTTATGTTGCTCAATTTTCAAGATCCAGCTGAACGTTTTCGCACAGCAACTCTTTACTTTTCAGTCTGCGTTTCCGTCTACCTCATTAGTTTAGCAGTCAGGGAGTGACAGACACAGGTGTTTGGTTACCATGGTGACCATAATGAGTCACTGATAGCGGCTTTAATATTTCTTTTGAGCTTGGTTGTGTTTACAAAGTTCATACATCAAAATGTCTCTAAGCTTAAATTATTACAAAGTTATGTTGACATTTTAGGAAGCAGCTGTGTTGACGCCCTTCAGAATATTGTCAGAAACTTTATGGTTGAAATAATCTTGCTTCAATTTGTCACGCAAGCTTCACTTTTATTGAATATTGTTGTTTTGTAGCACCTACACTTAAAGCAGTGGTTCAAAATGGGCTTCTGGGTGAACAAAGTTTAATTCTAACCAGACTTACAATCTAATGACTAGTTTGAAGTGAGACCAAGACCAAAGTGGATTGCTGCCACCTTAAAACAGCTTTATTCCCTAATATTTCATATTCATTTTACATGATTATTCTGGTAGAAGTCATGATAAAATTCCTGCAGGAAATGCCCCAGGATGCACAGAAAGTGCTAAAGCTAGCTGCGCCTGCTATTTGTATTTGTAATGTAAAGGTTTATAGAAGAGCATTTGCCTGAACCTCGATGGAATTTATGAGACTGGAGTTGCTTTAAGACATCAGCAATCCCCTTTGGTGTTGGCCCGCTTGAACTAGCTGCTCAGACTAGCCGTTTACACGTCGGTCCAGTCAGAATTAAGCTTTTGCCTCCAAAGTGAGGTCGATCAAAGAGCCTCCTACAACAGATAAGACATTAACTTTTCGTAACCTTTACAGGGAACTCCACCTCAAGAAGACTTAAACTATTGTTTCAAGTTACGTTTAATTTTTAAACTAGTTTCTGTCTTTCATATCCAGTTCAGCCAGAACAGATTGTATGAGACTACAGCACAACAGACCAGCGTGACGTTGAGTGTCTTTGACCTGTCTGATGCATTAATGTAATCCTGCACAGAGAGAGATTGGGGGATGATGATATCAGACATCTTCCCCAATAAGAAGAATAAAGCTGCAGCGTACAGGTGGTCTCTGATTAAATGAAACACAGACAGCGGAGATAAATGAGCAGAGTGGTGAAGATGTGGCAGCAGAGCCAAATGAAAACAGGATATTTTCCATGCAATCAGTCATTTGTCCAAATGTCTCAAAGGACAATGACTTACATTCACCTCACAATGATCTTGTTACTGTAAAATATTTTGGAATGCCTCTGTGTAAATATTTGTTGTAGAAAGTGGTTCCTGAGTTGGGTTTCGTTATATTTCAATTTTTTCTTTTCAGTCTTGGATTCTTTGGCTGTTTTTTGTCTTAGTTGTAATGGTTCTTGATTTTATAGATTTTTGAATCTTTGTTCAGGTTTCTTGTCAATATCGTCTTGCTTCTTTAAGAATTTGCCTTTGTTATCCCCGGCGAAGGAGAACAATTATGTTTTTGCTTGTGTGTGTGTGCATGTGTCTGTTACCAAATTATCGTGTGAACCTCTGAATGGGTTTTAAAGAAACCCGCAGAGTCCCTGGATGCACATCTACAACTGATTAACATTTGGAGTCAACCTAATTCAAAATGGGTGATATCAATGGATTAGAGTCAATCCATTTCAAGATGGCTGTTGCAGCTAACCGACATTAGCCAACACAAAAATGGCTTTAACTTAAAATTTGGTGTGGTCGTAGCTGAGAGTCATTCACAAGACATACTCATGACATTTTGCACTATTGCATGAGATTGGACATAAAGTTATTTTTAAGGTTTGATTAAAACAGCTACAACATTGTCATTTCTCAACATAAGATGATCTGCCGTGAAAGGCAGCGGGTGATATGCATTACCTCAAGGAATGCTAGGCTTTTAATATTTGAACAACTTTGGTTTGCAGTAAATCCACATTTCACTGTATACATAAAACCTGAATCCTTTCCAACCACTCTCAGAATCATAGAAGTAATTATTACCATGTTAGCCAGCCAGCATTTCCCCAGCAAACATAATTTTGTTACTTGCTGAATAAATCTGAGTTAATCTGTGGATCTGCTGGCTGGAGTATGTATGTTCTACACTGGCTGCGTCACTCGCTGTCCAGCTGCTGACGGAAAGTCTAGCCGTTGAAACATCTGTCTTGTATTGTCTTATTTGCATTCATCAGAGGGATCACTGTCTATTTGCTTCACACTATACTTGTACAAACACCTCAGTCACACGTCTCACATCTGAAACACTATTTTAACACTCGTCTGTATTTATAGTCGTGTTAAAAGGCTTGTCTCCTGCTCAAGCTGCCTGGTGAGGAAAAGAGGCTTTTATTAGGACTGATACAAACGACAGCATTCTTTAAAACTATGAAACGCCTTTCTGACAGCCTGAGTGAAGGAAGGAGAGCAAAGAGAAGTTTGTATCTCTTCTGATAAGTTAATGTTAACAGAAAGCTAAGAGAGGAAATGAAAGTAAGAGACACTCGCTTTTCTGTTTTTCTGCTCAGCTCAGATACGCTCTTCTATGTATCAACATACAGTAATTCCAGGAAAATATGAAAAACTAATTGTTTTCTGTCTGAATGTGAGACAAAATTGAAAGATTGATATTTCTTTCTCTTTTCTCCTGCTTTCAGTTTAGTTGCAGACAGATGACTATTCAGAATGAAAGCTTTGATTTATGATGAGAAAAATGGCAAACGTTCAGCATTAGTGTATGGGTGTAGAGCTTCAAGGTTCATTGTCTTGTTTGTTGCATTTCTTTAATTTCTGCGATCATCCTGTGGATAATTAAAATGTAAACATGATGTTTTTTGGGATTGGCTTCACTGCCACAGCCACAGATTATTCTTAGGATCAATTATTGTGTGAATTTCCATTTTATTGTGTAATTTCAAACATGTGGTGGCTCAGGAAGGTATTCATACGGCTACAATGCAAGACAACATTTGATAAACATCTCAGTAACACCATTTATGCACATAAGTCTATGGAGATTCAGTTACACAAAAGCATCATGTCTTAAAGAAATCCCTTCAGCTTTTCCAACTTGTAACTAATCATTGTTGACTTGCTGATGATTGGTTTATATGTAGTAATTTTTCAAAGTTTAATCAATTTAACTTTAAATCTATATGCTGCGTAGGGAAGCACAATTCATTATATGGTACGTATCTCATAGGAAGCATTCTAATAATGTCTTTTCTTTCTTTAGCTCACATTGTCTCTGAAACTCAGCTTTCAGGCTATAATTTTCTGCTTTTAAAAATCGTTCTGCTGACTTTTAAAGCATTTCATAAATACTTAAAATACTTATTTTTTTTGCCAGTAAAGTTCTTAAAAACTAAAAATAGTAATTAGTTATTAGAAATCTGTTCTTCGAATAATCCATAATGAGCTACAAACATTTATACAATAAAGGCCTAGTATTTCCTGAAGAAATGCATGTCGTCTGCCACTGCCACACAGTTTTCTTCAGAGATCATCTTTTGATGAAAGAAACAGTTATAGCTGTTTTGGTTAAACCTTGTAAATGAATAGTGAGGAGTACTGCAGGATCCTTTGAGATCTGTTAACAGCTGAAGTATGTTTTGAGGATCACTCTCAGCTACTACCACATCAAACTTTAGCTCGATATCTGTTCATTTGACTGAGTTATAGCCATTATTTTGGCTGTGGTTAATTAACTGTGATTTTGAAAAACTCCAAAAGTTAATCAGTTGTAGATGAACATTCAATGATCATCTAGAAGAAGAGATCAATGCGTGAGATTAGGTTTGTTGATTGTAGATGGCAGACAGGTGTGTGAGAATGGGCAAACAGGTGAGCTGAGGAGAACCCTGTGGCCATGGAAAAATCCAAAAACCTAAAACTGCACAAAAACACTGATAGTCAAGAACTGAAAACACTGGCAGACATTATGCAGAAATAAATTATACAGGAAAAAACAAGGTTAGTATAAAATCATAAACACCAAGAATTCCAAAATTGTGACACTTATATGTATAACTATTAATAACTATAATACATATGTTTCTGTGCTGTTCAAATTACTGAATTTTTTTACCAAATTCTGGTAAAAAAGCTGCCAGGTGATGCTTTAAAAACTAGATTTTCCTTCCCTTAAAAATACCTCATTCAGAATCACAAAAACCATCATAGAAACAGAACTTTGAGACAATTAAGCTCTAAAAGTGTGGATTTGGTGACTCGTTTTCAGTTGAACGGAGCTCATTGTGATGTTTACTCTGTCAGTTTGTCTAAAGGCTACTGGCTCATGTGACAGTCTGTTGGCTTGTTGACTTTGCTAAACTGCATTTGGACTGATAAACAATAAACAGACCCTCTGGGATCCCGACTGTGAAAGCAAAACTATTTATGGGATTTGATTTGGACCTGTTGATAGAACAGCCACAATTCCAAAAAAGTTAGGACGCTGTATAGAATGTAAATAAAAACAGAATGCAATGATTTGCAAATCTCATAAACCTATATTTTATTCACAACAGAACATAGTAAACATATCAAATGTTTAGGAAATTGAACCATTTAAAAAACAAATGTAATTTTGAATTTTATGGCAGTAAGACATCTCAAAGTTAGGGCAGGGCCATGTTTACCACTGTGGAGCATTTCTTCTTTTAATAACAATCTGTAAACATCCAGGAACTGAGGAGAGCAGATGATGGAGGTTTTGGAGGGAATGTTGTCCCATTCTGGTCTGAAAGTAGGGGTCTAGCTGTTCAACAGTCCTTGGTCTTCTTCTAAAATCTGTATACACTCTTTTGTATTGATGGAGCCTTTCTAGCTGTGTAAGCTGACCATGCCAGAAGCACTAAAGCACCCCCATACAATCAGAGAGGCGGGTTTTTGAACCGTGCGCTGATAACAGGCTGGATGGTCCCTCTTGTCTTTGGTTTGGAGGACGTGTAGTCTGTGGTTTAAAAAAATATATTCAAATTTCAATTTGTCTGACCACAGAACAGTTCTCCTCTTTGTCTTTGGTGGAGAGAAGGCGTTTGGTGGCATTTGGTGGCATTTCTGGATGGTGTTCACATACGGGTTCATTGCATGATAGAGCTTTAAGCAGCATTTGTGGATGACATGAGGAACTGTGTTTACAGACAATGATTTGTGTTCCTGATCTCATGCAGTGATGTATAGAACAGAATCAAACCTGTTTTTACATGCAGTGGCCCCTGAGGGCCTGAAGATCACAAACTTCAGATCTTGATGTTTGGCCTTGTCCTTTGCACACAGAAATTTCTCTTGAAATTTTTTGATTTTATGAACTGTAGATGAGGCTGTATTCAAAGTCTTTCCATTTTTTCATTGAACATTATTCCCAAATTGTTCCACTATTTTTAAACATTGTTTTTGGATCTAAAAATAGATGTTTTTGCAGACTGATGAATCTCAGTCTATCTTTACAGCTGAGATTTACAGCCTCTAAAATGCTCTTTTTAAACCTATTCCTCTTACTGACCTGTTGCCACTTAACCTCATTCACTGCAAAATGCTCCTCCAGCTGTTTCTTATTCACACCACTTACTTTTACAGCCTTTTGTTGCCCCTGTCCCAACTTTTTAAAGATGTGTTGATGCCATAAAATTCAAAATGACCTTATTTTTGTCTTGAAACGGTACAATTTCTTAGTTTCAACATTTAATATGTTTAATGTGTTCCATTGTGAATAATGTATGGGGTATGAGATTTGCAAATCGTTTCACTCTGTTTTTAGTTACATTTTACACATGTCCCAACTTTTTTCAAAATTGAGGTTGTAAAGGTGGGGACAAAGAGGTGATGTAAGGAAAAGAAGGAAGTATAGATGCTGACAGAATGAAGGTGAATAATACAGAGAAAATGGGAGCAAAAGTGGGCTGGGAGAGGAGGAGGGTTTGCTGCTGGAGTGAAGGGAGAGGGAGGAGAGGAAGGGAGGCAGGCTAAATCCTCGCACCATTATTACCCGGGCTCACATGCAGCCCCTCCTGTGATGGAGTGAGAGGGGAGAGAGAGAAAGAGAGAGACATGCAGAAAAGATGGAGTAACAGAGCGAATGGAAAGCAGGATTACTTATGTGACAGCACAGGCAGATGAGTGGCAGGGCTGCGGCGAGGGAGAAACTCTGCTGGCAAAGAGAGAAAAAAACAAAATCAGTGCAACAGGATGAGGACCTGCTAGTGCACAGCCGGCCCGACCTCACAGAGCTGCCATCTGTCCTGCTATTTGCTCTGTGTTCCTGACGCTTACAGCATCCACCAACATCTGGATCACCTCACATCCGTATGGGAATGAGGGCAGGAGAGGAGGGCAACAATCCTAAACTGTATCTTTTTGATAACAGAGGAGCATCATCACTTGGGGGATCCCTTACAGAGGAGTTTCAACACAAAACTGGACCAAACTTTTTTTTACAAACATGGTTAGGATGTGCAGGACTTTTCCTAGTGTGTGTGAGAGATTCTTTTAAACTTTCCATGGATTTATTGTGTCTTAGCATGGAAAAGGAGGCAGCTGAGGAGCTGTGGTCACAGCTGAGATGTTACAGAGGTTTTCTTCTCTATCACTGAGGATACATTTCATCACTCTCCCTCCCTCGCCTCTTTCACTCCTCTCATCCAAACAGTGGGGAGCCTGAAGGATACAGACGGAGAACCAAAAACAGCTGCTTTACGCACATTCAGACGCTCACACACACACACACAGACTTGCCAGCTGCACGGGGCTCCTACACCTCTCGTCTTCTTCCACCCTCCTTTTTCCATCACTTTCCCCTCCCTGTCCCATTTTCATGCCCTGTCTTCACCTCCACGACCACTTGTGAATGTGATGCACGCAGCAAAAGAGACGGGGAGCGGAGCAGCCAGACAGAAGAGAGGTTTTTGGAAAAGAGGGGAGCTCACACACACTTGCTGTCACGCTGTGAAGTCCTCCTGGGGAGTGTGCAGATATCAAAAGCTGCCACACATACACAGAGGCGCTGATAAACTCGTGCGCTCAGAGACTCGGTGTAAATGTGGACTCCTACAGGTGCTGAGAGGGGAGAGAGGCAGGTGAAAACCAGGTGAAGACAAAAAGACATTTAGAGGAAAAAGAAAAAAGGGTAATGATGGAGCAGCAGGAGTTTAGGTTTGATGACAGCAGAACGCACAGGTAAGTCTGTCTCCCCCCCCCCCGCACACACATATTTACACACTTAATCTGATCTCCTGACATAAATCCATAGTTTAGTCCTAAATTGACAGAAACAGAATGAGAGGCTCAATGGGATCCATATTTTTAGGGTCCATAAGTGGAGAGAAAGCTTGCATCTGTTGCTAACAGAAACAGAACACAGAATACTGTAAGAAACAACATTAGTATTTCTCACATAAAGATGTGTTGCTTACATTGTGTCTGATTGTGTTTTATGTTTGTGTTCCACCTGCACTTTCTCAGTGTTTTAGTTGTGGTCTTGATGTTGGATCTTGATTTGTTTTATAATCAGTAGCAGCTCTAATTTGTCACCAGGCTCTCTGCTTCAGGATTCTCATTATTAGTGCCAACCAAAGTGACCCCATCCCCAAACCCCACACCCACAAAGGGCTAAGCAGAGGTCACATATCATTTAATGAAACATTTGTTGACAAGAAAAACTTGATTTTAGTTTCCTGGATGCTACTCAGCACAATAATGAACATTTCCTTCCTCTCCAAACGTCCTGAAGCTGATAAAGACTAAATTATCCTTTTCACATTTGAGTTTATGGCTCATAACACAGGGTTTGGCTGAAATTACGTAAAAAAAAAAGGTGAATAAAAAGTCTCAAAAAAGCACTGAGTTACATATACAGATGTTTATAAATTTGTAGGTACCCTTTTGTGACAAAGGTCACTAAAATAACTTCAAACTAACAAAATAAAATAATAAAATGCTGAAAATCAACTAATGAAAATCCATCACTGCTTTTGATTTTTGGTTCAACAGATCTATTTTAAAAACAAACTAATGAAACTGACCTGGACAGAAAGGATGGTACCCCTAAAATAATTTGATGATAGGGGCATGTTAAATTAACATGTGTCCTACAAGCAGCATCATGGGTGTCTTCAATCTCGTAATCAGTCAGTCTGCTTATTTAAAGGGTAAAAAGTAGTCACTGTGCTGTTTGGTATTATGGTGTGTACCACACTAAACATGGACCACAAAAAGTTAAGGACAGAGTTGTCTCAGGAGCTTAGAAAGAAAACTATTTAGAAGGTTCAGAAGGTTAAAGATAAAGTCTTTAAGACCATCTCCAAGCAGCTTGATGTTCCTGTGACTACAGCTGCACAGATTATTCAGAAGTTCAGGTCCACAGGACTGGAGCCAACCACCCTGAATGTGGCCGCAAGAAGAAAACTGATGATAAACTGAAGTGACAGATAATACAAATGGTAACCAAAGAGCCCAGAACAACTTCCAAAGAGATTAGAGGTGAACTCCAAGGTCAAGGTACATCAGTGTCAGGTCGCACCATCCATTGCAGTTTGAGCCAAAGTGGATTTAATGGACAAAGACGACCGAAGAGGACATCAAATCATAATAAAGCCAGACTGGAATATGCTAAAATGCATATTGGCAAGCCACAAAGATTCTGGGAGAATGAGACAAAACATGCAACCGTTTTCACAGGTCCAAAAATGAAACATACAAAGAATAGAACCCTGTACCTACAGTGAAACATGGAGGAGGCTCGGTTTAGTTCTGGGGCTGCTTTGATGCATGTGGTACAGGATGTCTTGAGTCTGTGCAGGGTACAAGGAAATCTCAAGACTATCAAGGCAATCTAGAAAGAAATGTGCTGCCCACTGTCAGAAAGCTTGGTCTCAGGTCATAGCTCCTCCAACAGAATAAAGACCCAAAACACACAGCTGAAAACACCCAAGAATGGCTCAGAAACAAACAGTGGACTGTTCTGAAGTGGCCTTCTGACCCCTGATCTAAATCCTGTTGAACATCTGTGGAAGGAGCTGAAACATACAGTCTGGAAAAAGAACCCTTCAAACCTGAGACAGATGGTTGAAGAAGAGGGCCAAAACACCTGTGGACAGGTGCAGGAGTCTCAGAGAATTACAGAAATCACTTGATTGGAGTGATTGTCTCAAAAGATTGTGCAATGAAATATTAAGTTAGGGGAACCATACTTTTTGTCAAGGCCAGTTTCATTAGTTAGACTTTCTGGTGAACCACAATTCAAAAGCAATGTCTTCTTTTCATTAGTTGATTTTTTGTATTTTTAAAATTATTATTATTACTTTTGTCAGTT
>JAOXNZ010000064.1:20730628-20761311 GCA_028566095.1 Kryptolebias brasiliensis
GATTTAGTGTGCTATAACTATTAGTTTTTGAAACTTTTATTCTTTTCCTTTTATTTTATTGCTACTGTTTTAATAATTTTAGATTTTTGCTACTGTTCTTCTTGTTTAAGCTGTTACCTACTATTTTACGCATTTTAGCTGTTAGCTACAGTTTTGGTTGTTTTAGCTTATACCTGCTGTTCTGTTCATTTT
Source organism: Kryptolebias brasiliensis (assembly GCA_028566095.1). NCBI lineage: Eukaryota > Metazoa > Chordata > Actinopteri > Cyprinodontiformes > Rivulidae > Kryptolebias > Kryptolebias brasiliensis. Next base: position 20,730,821 of record JAOXNZ010000064.1, read on the forward strand.
ATCATGTCATTGATCTGATCCATTTAGATTGAATTATGCTAGTTTTAGCATGTGTTCTGCTCAGTTTAGCTTTGTTCAGCTCGGTATAGCTTCTGTTCTGCTTGTTTAAACTTTAACTGTTCAGCTCCAACTTCAACATATTTCAACAGTCATTCAGAAACCAGGAGTTTGAAGATGTAAGTATTTGTGGCATCAGTTTGTTAAAATAGGAGGAAATGTTTGAAAATATTTTTTCATTTGACTGAATTTTCACTGATCCTGATCAGAGCAGCCGTATAATTTGTGTTCATTGCTGCTGAAGATGAATTTGGGTAGTCATGTTCATGCCAATAAAGGTGCAGATCTGAGTGTTTATTCCACATGTTTGAGCTGCAATCCATTTGGATTTTTCCACAATAATTGAAAACTTCTGAGTGCAGCACCTTGCTCCCACTCTCACTGTGAAAGTTGGGAAAACTTCTTCTCTGAACCATCTGTGTTACTCAGAATATCAGCTTTAAAAGACGCTGCAGGGTGATTGTTGTTTTGTTGTTTGGGAGTGAATTTCATGTCATACTGTATGTTATAACTGGTGGCAATCTGGAGCAGACTCCTACTTTCTACACACACACAGACCCCCCCCCCCACACACACACTGCATATCTTTGGCCTCATTATGTTGCTGTTTTCCACAGATTACGCTCTGAAATGAACACTTGACCTGATCTCCAGTCAAATGATCCACTCAGCAAGCATTTCTGTTTTCTCACCCTCATTTTGCGCTCATGTTTCCACGTTTCAACTCCAACTTTTAGTTTATTTGGAGTGATTTCATTACTAATGACATTTTTCTTACTATTTTTCTTAAAATGACCTGAGTCTTATGGCTGAAAGGTGAGCAATAAAATACAGAAGGGCTTCAGCTGACAAATGATTGTTTGTCATAGTAGAGCAGTGAACAGTGAGGTGTTTTATTTGTCTACATTAATGCCCAGTTATGAAAATGTAAAATGTTGCAGAATCTTTTAATCAAAATGCTTTTTCACCTTCAAATTCTAATCTCCCAGATACCAAAAACAAAACAACACAGCTGATTTTGTGCGTACATTATGAATATATCTCAAAATGTGAAGCTATTTTTATTTACAGGCTCTAAAAAGGAACAAAAACTGACCTTTAGAATATTATACTGTATTATCTCAGTGTTTAACTGTGTAACACTCAGATAGCTAAAAGTAGCTTTGTGTTTAACAATTTTATAAACAGAAGCTCAATATTTCTGCTTCAAACTTAACTAATGCAACATTTATATGCATTTTAATTCCCCTAATTATTTCAAATACCGTCAGAAGCTGTTTGCCTTATATCAGTCTAGAGACCTGGTAAATTATTCTGCATTAGTGGTTGATTGTTTTTGGTTTCCACATAAAGTAAATCGGTTTAAATCACATTTACATGAAGGTGAAACAAATAACTTAAGGCAGGGAATGTGAACACATAATGATGAATTACTTTGTGGAGAAAAAAAGGTTTTAGCTATTTACTATCTCATTCAATTTTAGATTCATAAATTTAGCAAATTAACATTTTATACTTAATGAAATAGCTAAAATCTTCAACTGATTGAAAATTGTGTTCCAACTCAGATGAAACTACTCTAAATATTTCAAATTTAGTTCCAAAAGTAAAAAAATTAAACAATAAAAAAATCTGTGCAAAGCCACACCTAAACCAAACAAATCTTTTACATAACTTACATGCTTGTAGTGATACCTAAAAGTATATTTACGTAGTAATACATTATACGTACCAGATTAGTATCAGTGATGTATTATAATAGCTTGTAAGTACAGGGTACAGGTTCCTGGTACATACACAGTATGTACTTACTTACCCAGTAAGTATCAAGTACATACTGGTAAGTACCAGGCACGTACCAGGTGCATACAGGGCTGTATTATCTGTTGATACCTATATTTTGAACCAAGGGCTGCTGTGGCTCGGTGGTCAGTGCTGCGGTCTTGTAATCCTGAGGTTGCAGCTTCGAGCGCAGGTTGCGGCAGGAAGGGCATCCGGCGTAAAACAATTGCCAAATCGTTCGTGCGCATTTGCTCGCTGTGGCAACCCCTGAATCAGGGAGCAGCCAAAAGAACTTACTTTTTACTTTACCTATATTTTGAACCATATAACAAAAAATATCAGCGAACACCTTGATGTGGAGATTTGGCAGTGATGTTTTTATGAGGAACTGGTTTCAGTCTTCATCTTTCAAGTGGCTCTTTGGTTGGCTCCACCTCCCTGTTCAAGTAATGACCTTGAAGGTTTCCTTTGTCTGAATAAATCCTGCTGCTTGATTAAAAATGTTCCTTAAAAATTAGGAATAGGAAAAAGGTAAATCTTGTTTCACTTTTAATGAGTCAAAGATTTGAAAGCCCAAAAAAGGTCTCTTTTCTCACTCTCACTTTTGTTTTGGGCCAATAGGATTTACTGTATAGCTTTAGTGTGACACCAAGAGGTTTTCTTAGGCCAGACTGTATACTGGATCTTTAAAAAATGCTTCTGTGACCATAAATCCAGCTTTGACCATGTAATAGCTTTCCTTCTTAAAGGATTTGTGAGATTTTTATCACAAGAGACTATCGTTTTTTTAAGCTATGCTATTGTGGTAAATACACGGGCTGGACAAATCAGCATCTTGTACTGTCAGCTATGACTGAGTTTTGATTTTATCAGAGCAACAAGGATCATGAAAGAACCGCAAAGTGGAGAAGATGCTCTTCTCTTGACTGGACTCTATAAGGTTTTGATTTACCAGCTGGTGGTGGTTTAATAGTCTGACTGGTTGAAGTTGGCTCATTACAGATGGTGAGAGACAGATGGTTCATCCAGTCATTTAAAGTACTCGCCCTTTTGCAAACACTTTCAATAGACCACTTCCCTGATAGTCCTCTGTAACAAATCCTCTGACATGTCAGGTTATGTTTATACTGCAATGAATCCCTTTTCCAAACTGAATCAGTGACTCAGGTTTGAGGACCATGAGTTTAAAATAGCCTCTGGAGCTCACAAGAGCTGATATAAATTTATACTTTTTACAAACTTGCATATCTAGAACTAAGCTTTTGCAAAATACAAAACACAGCCCAGTATTTAACAAGTAAAAACTGGGTACTTACAGTGTTTGTACCTGGTACATGCCAGGTAATTACCTGGTAAGTACCTAAAGTATGTACCAGACATCTAACCGGCATGCACCCTGTTTGTACCAGGTATGTACCAAATATGAACCCTTTAAGTACCAGCTGCGTATCCAGGAGGTACCAGGTATAAACCTTGTTAGTACCAGATATGTCTCCTGTAAGTACCAGGTACGTACCATGTAAGTGTCTGGTATATATAGAGTACAGACCAGGTCAGTACAAGGTATTTACTTGGTAAGTGCACTGTAAGTACCAGGTAAGTAACAGGTATGTACCAAGTATATACACAGGAAGTACCAAGTATATACACTGTGAGTACCAAGTATGTGCACTGTAAGTACCAGGTGTGTATTATGTATTACTACCCAAAGCACATATACATAACAAACAACAAAATGCAGCAAACTATTTTTAACCAAAAGCTGCTCCATATCTATAAATCCAGCCTCTTCTCATTACAAAAATAGATCGCTTTAAGGGTTCATATTGTGTATTTAGTATTACGAGCACCTAAATCCCAGGAGCTTAAAACCTCATTAAGATGAATGATTGACGTGCCGGGAGCTTGAAGAGTGCTGAAGCCGTGGCACACGTTTGACCCATCGCTGCTTTGAATCAAAGCTGGGAGGTGTTGTTCATTAGCAGCCAGTCTCTGATGGCCGCAGATGAAACCGACTCGCCGTGTTTCTAACCTAGCAAATAATATATGTGTGTGTGTGTGTGTGTGTGAAGATCTGCCATTCTTCTTTTGCTAAATAAAAGCCCGCCAGTCTTTACCGAAGGTTCAAAGGTATTGATCCAACGAAGAAAGATCTTCAAACAGCAACTGCTGTATTAAAAGGAGCCTGATCCATGTGCAGATGGTGACGGCTGTGAGTTGTTCAGCAAATTAACATGAAAAATTAGGTGTTGATTATGTCAGTGACCCATTTAACGCACAGCTCCAGCACTTTAAATAGAGTTTCAAGAAAAGATTGTTATTTAGTTTGAATTGCACTCTTTTATTTGTGTTCTGTTTCTTTTGTCTTGGAACCTAATCTAAATATTTTCTGTGTGCAGGTTTATATATGATTGGTTTTTAGTTTTTCATTCTTCTGATTTGTTCAAAGGTTAGTGTGATTAAGGGGGTTCAGGGTTCATCTTCTCATATCTTGAAAAATATCTATAAATAAACAAGGATCATTTAACCTTTGATGCAATAGAAATTGTCTTTTGGAAAAAGATGACAACTAATCCCAATGCCTGTCTTCTTTTACCCTAACAGAAACTGAAGGGAAAAAAACAAACATTTGTGTGCTTACATCTCCATGCAGTAATGCTGCAGAGCAGGAATTACGGTGATATCATTGTAGAGTCACAAAGTACGCATAGTATTAGGATTAGATAAGGATAAAAAGATGGGTCAGAATCCCACATGTTAACATGCCATGATCACGGTAACCATGGTAACAAAGAATTAAGTCATCTTAAATTAAAACAGGGCTTTAAATAAACCAAACTCAGGATGAATGGAGTTTTTTTTAAACTATAATTAAATAACTTGGATGATCAAAAGTGAACATTTTTGGTAACTAATTGTTTTTCATTATTTTATTCTACAAAAAGAATAAAGAAAGAAAATTATTTTTGTTAATTAATCTAGCACATTTAAGATTTAATGACTGTTATTTGTAAACCCAGCACTATACAAAAAAAACAGACCAGTCTCTCAAAAGAAAAGACAGGTATGAGTTGAACACAGAGGCTTTCAGGGTAAACACCGTTTGAGCAATTTAGAGATTTAGTGTTGAAATCAATGCTCGGATAGAAACACACTTTTGAAAAATATTGTCTGGAATACGTGTCATCTCTGCATTCAGGAGCGCAAGGTAAACCTCAAAGATGCAGAAAAAAAAGAAGTTAAAGAGGCACTGCTATATTCACCGGGGCTGAGCTCAGATAAGACTCCAGCACCGTCTGAAAGAGGAAATTGGCCCTTTGAGACTTTTTTTGTCACAAGGGGCCAATGTGCAACAGCAAAGTGGTATTTCCAGGTGTGCTTTCTGGAAGTTTTCAGATAGAGGGACATTTTTATTCTTGGGGTGGCACACCATAAGCAAAGCCATAACTGAAGTCCAGGAGTTTTATTATACTGTTAAAAAAAAAATCACTTTCTGATACAGGCCAGCTTCGATTTTAAAGTTAATATTATTAACTTAAAACAACACATTCACGACTCAACCTACTGAAGATAAATTCATTTAAAAAAAATAATAATAAAGGCCTTTTTCTTTTAGTCAGGCACACTGCTTTGAGGATATTTTTCCAATTTGATTTTAGGTGTAAATAATTTCCAATTAGTAAATGCATTTTGTGCAACAGATTTATTATGTTATTTATGTGTTATTTATTTGTTGTTCCCCCTTCATTTATACTCACAGTGCTCCGTAATTAGTGTCACTTTATGCAATTGAAAAACAAACAAACTAAATAAAAATTAAAATAGTAAGAATTAAAAGTGAATAAATAAGTAAATGTTGATGTTTCTTTCAGGAATTTATTTATTTTTTTATTTAAATCTCATTCATTACTTATTAAAGCACATTAAACCTTTAGTTTTAGATATACATCAACAAATTATATTGTTGTGAATTAATTTACCAATTTTACCAACATTTAAAAGGTGTCTTTTTTGCACATTTCTGATGATAGACGGATGAAGTCACACCACGTGCACTAATTTAACATAATGTAATGTAATATAATCTGCGTGATGAGGGTTGAACTGTGCAACAGTTTCGACATCCTGTCTTCATTGTGTGTGTGTGCAGGTGTGTGTGCGTGTGTGTTAGTGAATCGGTGATGTGTAGAGATGAAGAGGTGATTACAGTAATGACACTGGGCCTTGGATTATGGAGGATTACATGCACACAGACTCTGACACACATATGCGCTCAGATTTCATGATGACACAAGAGTCTAAAAGCAGGGCTAATACTGCCGTACAACAGGGTCCAAAGAGACGAGAAATAAAGGGATGGATTATGATTCATGTCAAAAACATCATAAAGGTAAAACAGCTTTCATGTGTGACTGCTGCTCTCTTTGTTTGTATCCTCTTCCTCTCCAGGCAGTAGGCTGCCAACATGGTCACTATCAGGGGACACCCTCACCCCTCGTCCTGGCCTCCTGTTGTCCTCCTGCTCCTCATCTCCTCCCCGCTGCTGCTCCAGGCGAGGCCGCTCCTCATCCACTCGTCCATTAACGTGGCGGTGGTGTTCAGCGGCTCCAGCTACCAGAATGAGGTCAGAGGTCGCCTCAGCGGGGAGAACTTTGTGGACCTGCCCGTGGTGGTCAGCCCCGTGACTGTGCTGGTCAACGACACCAACCCCCGTGACCTGCTGACACACCTCTGTGATACCATGGCAACGGAGAAGCTGCACGGGGTGGTGTTTGAAGACGATGTGGGCTTGGGCGCAGGTGATCAGGTAAATATTAAGGTTTTTCATGTTTAAAATAAAGCATCACCACCAGAGTCACAGTGTTCAGTCCCCCACATCCAAGTCATAAAGCTAAACATGAAAACATTTTCATGTTGAAAATAAAAACCTCTTTCCTGTCAGCTTAAATCCCAAAGAGGGAACAGTTAAGAAGCCAAGCATAAACTGTTAATAATGGTTTGGATTCAAATTGTGACAGCCTTAAGTCAGAAACCCAAAACATATAAGATCTTCCATTATTGTGTTTCCATGAAAAGACTTATGTTTATCGCCCACCGTAGAAATGAAGGTGGACAATAATGATTTTGCCCATGTCTGTGTGCGTGTGTGTCTTTGTTATCAAAATATTTCACAAACCACTGAGTGGGTTTTATTAAAACATTCGATGTGCATCTACAACTGATTAACTTTTGGAGGTAACCTAATTCAAGATGGCCACCACAGCCAAATGACCTAACAAAACACCTATAACAGTCAGTTTCATAGATTTTGTGCTACAGTTTGGTGTGGTAGTAGCTGAGAGTCAGTCACAACACATACTCTATGTGCTACTCACTGCACAAGATATTTGCTCAAAACATCAGCAGGAGTTGTTGGCATCAACCATGTTTGTCTGTAATCATTAGGTATATATCTAGACAACCCAGTTCAAGATGGTTCCTATAGCTTATCGACCTTAGCAAACACAAAAATGCCTCAAATTCATTAAATTTTACAGATATTAAGCTAAAATTTGATGTGATAGTAGCTGAGAGTCATCCTCAACACCATCATGGTCTTTTAATGCTTTTTCAAGATTTGACCAAAATGTTTACAACTCCATCGTTTGTAAATAATAGACATTGTTCAAAGAAAGGCCATTAATTTTTATCTGAAGTTACTTGACTATTTAATTAAAATGTCAAAAGCAAGCAGGAGTCAGGGTAATTGAATTTCTCTTGTTAACACTCCTTTTACCAATTCACTTAAAGTGAATTCATCCTTTTGTTGGAAAGACAAAAACAATATCAGAAAAACCTTCATAACCTTTACACCTTGATTAGGATTTTGGTGCTACAAATCTCAACAAATCCAGTAACTCCTTCTATAAAGTCTTTAAAATTAAAGTAAGTGATGTCCCTGAAGGAGGAGGAGGCTGTAAGAATATAGGAAAGCACTATCAGGAAACCATTTCCTCTCTTCCTAATATAATTAGGTAATGGCATTTATCGAGGTCAAGCTGAGGTCTGGACCAAAAAAACTTTCAGAAGGAAGTGCTCAGTTTAAAAATCCAAGCCCCATTTCACTGTGAAAGACCTTCAGAAGGATTCTGCTGATTCTGAAGTGATGAGCTTCTGCTCTGATGTTCAGCCAGAAAGGGGAGAAATTATAAATTTGATGGATTCATTAGTAGAAAACCTTTCCTGCACGCTCACTGCAGATTCAGCATTAGAAGGTTGCAAGTGAAATATGTAGGTCTGTTAATCAGAGAGTCTGCAGTTTTACCTGCTGTATGTGGATCCTTGGGCAGAACTCTGAACTTCATATTGACCCAATTTGCTCATCTGTGTGTGAATGTGTGTTTGGGGAAAAAAAAATCAAGACATCAATCCTAAATTTATCTCAAAATTGACAAAACAAGAGGCAGCAAGCAGAAAGGCTGAGCTAACTCCCCTCAAACACAAGCTGAAACACATTGATGGTCCTAAAAATCATGGAAAATGGGAATGTTTTTTTATCCAGAGGTTGAGTTACATACAATTAAAGTAACTAAAAACACAAATATTTTATTTCAAATGCAAAATTTAAAATACACTAAATTCAGTTTAGCAATCTGTTGTTTAACCCTGATTATTGCCAGCAGCAAAAAAGGCGGAAGGCGGGCCTTAATGTCTCTGTGAATGTGTCTGTTAGCAAAATATCCTATGAACCACTGGAAAGTTTTTAATAAAACTTTCAGGATATAATCATTAGATGCACATCTACACTTGGTTAACTTTTGGACTCAGCCTGATTAAATATGGCTGCCACAGCTAAGTGACCTTAAAAAAAACATAAAAATGTCTATAATTCAGTCAGTTTGACAGATATTGACCTATAACTTCATGTGGTAATTTATGAGTAATTCCTAACATATAGTCTGAGCGCTAACAGATCTGAGCTTTGAGATTTATTCACAGTACATAACAACTACTCTTTGTGCAAGATCTTTGCTGAAAACTGAACGCCAGGGCAAATTTTAATAACACTTTCAGAAAGTAATCATTGGGTTGACATCTACGACTGATTAACTGTTGTAGTTAATGCAATTTAAGATGGTCGCCATAGCTCATCGACAATAAACACAAGAATGGCTATAACTCAGTCAAATTTACAGATTGTGAGCTAAAATTTGACACGGTAGTAGCAGAGAGTGATTCACAACACATACTCTGAGCCTGACATCTTGCAACATTGCAAGTGATTGTGCATAAGGTTTGACCAAAACAGCTTCAACTTCATCATTTCTCAGTAAAAAATTGTCCTATTTAAAACTCTGGCATGAAAGATGGCGGGTGATATGCATTCTTTCAAGTAATACAGGTCATTTAATCTACTTTTTTCTGTTTTCATTCTCAGGTGGCAGAAGTGGCACAAATCCTGGACTTTCTCTCCACTCAGACAGCTCTGCCGATTGTGGGCATCAGCGGCGGCTCAGCGGTTGTTATTCCATATAAGGTACCTTCTGTCAATACAACAAAACACTTATTTTAAACACGAACACATCGTCACCCTGAAGCTGGGTTTTAAACGGTTTGCCTCTTAACCTTTGACGTAACAGTAATTGAGCATGTAAAATATATTTCTGGCGTAAGATAAACAGCAGCTTGTAATGTAAACCCTGTCAGGAGCAACACTCACTCTTCACACACTCCTGTCTTGCTCTGAATTCTTTAGCATCGGCGTCGTTCGACTTAAACAACTTAAGTAGGTCAGAGCGGTGAAACCTACTTTGGCAAGAAACTCACTGCATGCAAATATTTGGGTATGAGCAAATGCAGATGGGTGAATTATCAGCCTTCGACCCTCATTAGCTCATTTAATCCCTGGCTGGGAAAAGTCTGGGTTGTTGGAAGGGAAACTTCTCAGAATGATTTCTGTTTCAATCAATCATCTTGGTGGTACAGATTATTTTTGTTCTGCTAAGATTTCACATGTATCGCCTTGATGAATGGAGATGAAGAGCAGTGAGCTGTGTAGTTATATTGTAAAGAAGAGATTGATGACACCAGATGGATCCTTAATCTTAACTTCTTCTCTACTTTTAAAGTTGATTTCATCCTTTCTTCCTCTCACACTTTCCACTCATCTGCCCTTCTTCCCTTCAGTCTCTGAACTGCCACATTGAGCACCTTGTATTTATAGAACCAACTCTCACACGCAGAAACACATGCAAATAAACCCTGTCACATATGAGAGCACACACACGCAGAGGCAAGCGTTTTTTTTTATCCCTCCACAATCCCCACCACAGAGGAATCCAATTCAGTTCAATTTTATTCAGTTTATTTATATAGTGCCAATTCACAACAAAAGTCACCACAGGGCACAATTCAAAAGAAAAAAGTTCAAATCATAAATACAATTTAGATCCAGATTCAAATCCAGTTGAAGTCAATCCAGTTCCTTTTATAATACAACACGTTTGCATGCAGTACAAATGCACATTAGTAAAAGTTATCTAAGGAAGCCAGTGGATTGTGTCCAATCTTCCCTTTGCTGCAATTTCCCATCCTGAGCAGCACGTTGGCGACAGTGGAAAGAAACGACTCCCTTTTAACAGGAAGATACCTCCACCAGAACCGGACTTAGGATGGGCGGCCATTTGCCTCACCTGCATGGGGTTTGAGCTGGTTCCACAAGAGAGGAGCCTGAGAACTGAAAGCTCTGCCTCCCATTTTAGAAACTCTAGGAACCACAAGTAAACCTGCAGCCTGAGAACAATCTTTAATAAAAGATGGAGCTTAGCTTTGTATGTTAGAAGTAACTCCCCTCCCACCCATCCACCCCCACTGAGGGGGCTGGTGGATTTATGATTTAGTCTACTCCAGTAGATTGAATCATAAGTGTGAGTACGAAACAAGTCAAGCAGGAAAGAGATGGGCAACTAAATAATATGCATGGCCAAGAATGCAGTTTTGCTAGTCATGAAAACACAAAAATGAGCCATGATTTAGAAGACCTGGCCATTCAAAACACTGCTCATTGGTCACTTTGTCACAATCACGTATTTTCTTGCAATTTTCCTACAATTTGGACTCACCAACTGGTTGCTTAGCAGTCCCAGCTCAGAGAGATACCACCTTTCTAGAGTAAGTGGAAGGCTGCAAAGTTCCAGACTGAACTGAATCTGTGCAAATTTCATCCTCCAGGCAACGCGTTTGTAAAACCGTGTTTATCAGTTTCCTGTTAATCAAAAGGTATCCACAGATGTCACGTCATATATGGATATTAAACAGGGGGAGTTGTAGCTGCAGGAGGGTGATTGATTTACTGTATTCTGATGGCAAAGCAGGGAACGGCTGAGTGAGTCAGAAAGAGGCTGCGAGAGGAGAAAGATGCTTCGATGAAGCTCGTCTGACAGCTGCCTGCAGGCAGAGTTTTACTGTCTCACAGATAAGTCTCCAATCTCTCTCTTCTCTGAGTGAAACAGTCATTCTAGTTCCTCCACTCCTTTTATCCTCTTTATTTTCATTTATTTATTTTTTATTTTTGCTCCGCCGACCTCTCGTCCGGTCCTATTTCCAACCCTTTTCATCTTTTCTTATAGATTTTATATCCCTCCACTCAGACAGCTCTACCAATTGTTGGCATCAGTGGTTCTGCTGTTGTTATAGCACACAAGGTTCTGTCATTGATGCTTTCCTCTATCACATCCTAAAAGATTCAGTTTGTTGTTTGTGCAGTGGCCATTTTTTCTTTTTTGGCCACAGCTCCTCTGTGTTCTCTTGGAAATCCGGGATGCCATTAAATTTCTGATTAGACCCTTGAGGAGGTTGTAGCTCTTCTCCTGCGCACAGCATTCAACCCAAAATCCAAACTAATCCGACATCTTTTCCTCCACCTGCCTCACTGTTCTCTGCAAAAATCTCATCCAGCCTTTTGTTCCATTTTTTTTGTAAAATCCTGTTCACCCTTACCCCAGATATCCTTTCAATATAACTGGCTTCCAAAACTTACAGCAGAAAGTTATGTCAGTGTTCAATAGTCTTTGTTTTTTAATTTGCAAATCAGTCACGTCTGATTTGGTTATTATCACATGTTCCTCAAGGCTAATTTACGTGTGTTTGTTTGGCTGCAGTGTTAGCAAAATATCTTATGACTAGTAGATGCATTTTATTGAAACTCTCAGAAAGCAACTACTGGATGAACTACAACTACAGTAAAGCCCATTCTATAGTAAGGCCCATTCATACTGGCTACCACAGCTAAGCAAACGCAAAAAAGGCTGCAACTCAGCAAATTTGACAGATATTGAGCTCAAATTTGGCATTGTAGTAGGTAAGAGTCACTCCCATAACATACTTTGAGCAATAACTAATCACACAATGTCTGTTTTTTAAAACTTTGCCATTACCTATTAAAGTCAGTTGCATCTGTCTGTGAGCAAAATATCTCATGAACGACTGGATGGATTTGAATTAGACTCTTAGAAAGTAATCATTGGATGAACATCTACAGCTGCTTAACCTTTGGACTCAACTCAATTCAAGATGGCCACCGCAGCCAACTGAACATAGGAAACACAAAAATGGCTATAACTGAGCCAATGTTTATGGTATAGTAATGGATGAAAATTATCCCCAATACAAACTTCTAGCAGTACACACTACACACCATTTTTTGTCTAAAATCTCGACTTGCTTGCCCCAGTGGGTAGGGTAGTTGTCCTCTGATTGGAGGATCAGGGGTTTGATCCCCAGCCCCCGCTGCATGCCAAAGTAACCTTAGACAATGCACTGTACACTGACTACCCACCGATATTCTTATCAGTGTATGAGTGAGGTTATAAAAAAGTACTGGATATAGTGTGTAAAAATATATAAATGAAAGCACTGTGTAAATGAGAAACTCTGTAAAGCAAGAAGTTAAAAAGGCACTATATAAGTTGTGGAAAATTTGTCATTTTATATATATAGCAAAGTATCACATGAACCACCGGATGGATATTAATGAAATTCTCAGAAAGTTCTCTACAACTGAAAAACTTTGAGTCACTCCAATTTGGGGTTTATTAATATTAGCCAAAACAAAAATGGCTACAATCCAGCCCATTTTACAGATATTAGGCTAAAATTTGGCGTGATAGAATCTGAGAGTCATCCTCAACACGTTCACTGAGCGCTAAAACATCGTGCAAGATATGACAGAAATGACTTCCTTCAAGGGATGGTAGGCCTCTAATTTATTTATTTAGTTGATTTTATCTTCCCTTCACAGCGACAACAAGCACACAATTTATCTGTCGTACCGAGCAACCGTTTTTCTGAAGCGCTCAAAGTGTTTGACAACTTTTTGTAGCTCAAAGAACAATGTTTTCTCCTCTGTGGTCTTCACATCGACGGCCTCACTTTAACTCTCCTCTCCTCCTCTCACCTCCTGTTTCTTTTTACTCTTTTGTTGTCTGCAAGGAGAAGAAAGCTTGTCAGAGGTGTCTGTCTGAATGGGGCAGGTGGATTGGGCGAAAAAAAGACACATGCATATGAGTGCATGATTCTCTTAAGGGATAAAAGAGCTCAATACTACTTAATTATCAATAGCTTGATGATGATGAGTATCTTTGATGGTGGTTTAAAAAGAAGCAGCAGCCGTGCGGGCCGCCTATTTATGGTTCCTGTCTCAGTGATCCTTTTGCTTGGCGAACAACGAGGAAAGAGGGAACGAGACAAAGATGAAAAGACTGAAAGGAGAAGAGGAAGTGCACCTTTTGTCACTCGGCACATACATCAAGCAAGAGCAAAGAGGGGGAAATGAGAAAGCGTGAGGAACGGGCTGAGAAAAGGCATAAAGAGTGCTCAATAGGGCCTGCGAGCAAAGAAGAAAAAAAAATAGCAATGCATCTCTCCGAGGAGTTGGAAATCATAGATTGGATATGTTTCCTCTTTCTGTTCGAGGCTGGCAGTCGTTGCAGTGTGCTGGGTGATCTTTAGAGGGTGCTGCCTCCAGGTGTGCAGTCATGGGAGCTGTGGAGCGGGGAGGAGGAAGAGGAGGTGAAGGCAGGAGGACAACACCGTTAACGACGCTTCAGGGGCAACAAACAAAAACTTTAGTTAAAAGTTTAAGTTGTCTGCCATAATATTCTGCTGTTATAATAGTAACAATTATGATAAGTGTCTGAATCTGGTGGTTTTATTTGTCAAAATGGCAACAAAAATGTGAATGCATAAAAAAATCTGTACGTACAGTAGAGAAAACAGATTTTTGTGTATTTACAAGCTCATTTGTTATTCATTGCTGATATTGTCCCAGTTTAACCCGTATTTGGAACCCTTATAAGTAAGAAATGCTACTTTGCAAAGTAAAGTGAGTTTTAAAAATACAAAACCATACCAATTCAAGTTAAGACAAATTTTATTTCTAAGGCACATTTAAAATCCATCTTTGTTGATCAAAGTGCTGTACAGACTAATCAGTATAAAATCAGTTACTAGGAGAGCAGCAGTAACCAAAAATAAACAAATCAACTGAGCTTGCACAATAAAACCAGGATGTCCTGATTGAATGGCACTAAATGCCTGTGAAAAGAAAATGTTTTTTTTTGTAGTAATTTTAAACAATCAGTTGTCTCAGTGGCTCTATTTTCTAAAAGCAGGCAGTTCCACAAATTTACGGTAGGCCGTCAAGGACAACATCATGTCAATTACATGTCAAAGCTACCACCTCTCATTGCGCTGAGAACACATTACCTACAGTGGAGCATGGTGGTGGCAGCATCATGCTGTGGGGATGTTTTTCATCAGCAGGGACTGGGAAACTGGTCAGAATTAAAAGAAAGATAGATGGAACAAAATACAGAGAAAATCTCAGAATTTGAACGTGAAGGTTTTGAAGGTGCCAACATTCAAACAAGTAAGGTGTTTTACCTTTAAGAATCTTTCAAACAAGCAATGACATTTTATACTGGATCCAAAAGTAGGCAGGAAGCTGGAGCATGGAGGCCAGTGCCACCTAAATCCAACCCACTAGCAGTAAAAAAGCTAAATAAAACAGTGGAAACCTTCAAAGTATGAATAGAGGAAGTGTCTAAATGGATTGAGGACCAAGATGCTTTGTGAGTGACTCATCTTTATCAGGATCAAGTCTTATCCTTGAGAATTTTCTCAGAAATTTTTATTAATAGCAACAGTTTTTTTAATCAGGAAGCAGTTTTCTGAATATAGATCTGCAGCAGGTTCAAGCTCGACTTCAAAAACAACAATCTTTATTGAAGTTTAGGGGATTTGAGGTTCTTGCTAAAATAACTGAGCCGACCTTCATCTGAAGTCTAGCTTAAAACCTAGATAAATTCTACATTTTATTAGTCATTCTTATTGAAGAAATCTGGGTGCTGATGCAGTAGTTTTAGGTATTTGGAAGTGAAGGCTGCAAACACTCAGTGATACGTTTGAAACAGGCTGAACATTCAGATCAATAAGATTAAAATAAAACTAATGTATTTTCAGACTTTATACTGCTGAACACTGTTCTAAATCTGTTAGATGTTGCTTTTTATTTACCCCCATAAATAGTTAAATATGCTTTTTTTATTTCAGCTGGGTATTTTTTTTCAAAGATGAAAGTCTGACTATAATTTCTCATGGCGCTCTGTTTAATCTCTCCTTATTTCAGGCATGTTTGGTTACAAATCTTTTTTTTTATGGTTTTATTTAACTAATGGCTGATCTTTGTTGTGAGTCATAACAAAATTTAAATTAGGCAAAAATGATAGTTTAAAAGTATGCTTTAAGTGAACACATGATGCCATTTTTAAGTATAAAGTCAAAGTATTTAAGATAAAAAAAATCACTTTTCACCAGAAGATTATGTCCCAGCAGTTACATTCTGAGAACTGACTGCAGTCTAAGGTCACGCTGTGCTTTTGATATTAGACTGAAAAAATGCAATCCTACTGGATCACAGTATTTGTTTCTTTCTTCTTTAGTGGTTTGTTTCTGACCAAACTGACCTGCTTTTGTCGTTTGTCCTTCTGCACTTGTTCCTCCCCTCACCACCTGCCCCGTCACTCGTTACGTCTGGCTGTCTCTTGGCCTCATGATCCAGAAAGCAGAAGCTTCTTAAACAGGTCAGGAAAAGCTCTGAACTGCTGCACAGTTTGTCCGTTGGAAATGGGAACCCATATTAATGATCGAGTTACCTTTAAGTGCAGCAGCAGGAGCCTAATTTTAATGATGTGGTCAGTCAAACCGGTGAAACCGAGGTATTGAGTCGAACGTTAGGCTTCGATAATTGCTTGTGACAGTCAGTATTCTGCAGGGAACACAAAGGCAGGTTTCTACTCATGATAACCTAATCATCTGTAGGGTATCTGTTATAAAAAGTTGCAATAAAACAGGCTTTTATTTAAACTCATATCATTCAAAAAATAAGTAAGTTTTGGTTATATATAACTTTGCTGCTAGCTCCATTTTTAATTTTGAGGCCTCACCTTTCTTACAAATAACAGAATTTAATTTTGTTTCTGATGTTCAAACCATCAAAACTCTGGTAGAAGCTTATACATATTGCAGTATGAAAAGAAATAAACCTCACAGTTAAAACTAGGCAAATGTAATGTCAGGTTAAAGTTTGCAGGGCACATATAACCATGTATCAGTAATTGTTAAAAACTAAGCCAAAAAGTAGAAGCAGTGTGTGAACAAACCAAGTGCACTTCATGATTTTGAAATTTTTAAACTAATGTTTGGCAGCCATAACTTTAATGTATTTTCTTTCTATACCTTTATCAGTCTCCTGAATTATTGTGAAGGAATTTTAGCCCTTTCTTCTTCACTTCATTAAGATTTGAAGCAGTTCTTTAAGCATCGCTTTCTAACGGTCCCAACATGACATTTCAATCAGGTTGATTGGATCTGGATTTTGACTGATCATTGTTGTGGAAAATAAGATTCACTGAAAAGATACTGATAGGCCCTTTGACATGTCCTCATTAGGTGTAGCAGAGTTTTGTGTGAAATCATTATCCTGCTGCATGATACAGTTGGAGCCAGTATTCGGTTTTCAAGCAGGTCTCACATTTGATTAAAATGTTTTGGTGTACAGGAATTCATGCTTGTCTGGTCCTGTGGCTACAAAACAAGTCCAGATCATCATCCCTCCACCACATTTGACAGCTAGTATGATATTTGCTGTAATAGGTGTAATTTGTCATTATCTTTGTCTTGTCTGCCTAAAGACTATTGTCATCTTGAAGTCTTGATATTTTTGAGATGTAGTTTTGAAAACCAAAACTGTTCTGTCATGTCCTTCTTGTACTCTTTGTCTAGAAAACCTGTCTTAAAAGCCCTATATGCTTATTCTTTTTTCTAATTGCACAGTTTAGAACTTCGCCTTTTCATATTACATATGCAGGATTTAAGAAAGGTCTGTTAAGTCTGAGAAGTAATTCTTGTTTTCTGAAGTTTCTTTGACCCTTGTTCAGTCTAACTTCAAGGTATAGTTCTTACTGAAGAATGATGGAACCACAATGATCTTATAACCCTCCACAGATTGGTCTTCCCCATCTCCTTTGCATTAAGTTCACAAACATATGAATTCTCCAGACAAAAAAACTGCAAAAATAACTGCTTTGCAGATGGTCAGTTAATCAACAGCACTTATTTTGCAGCTCCTGGCAAATATTGTCCTAATAAAGCCCATGAAAGTGATCAAAGAGGATTTAGTTTGTCACAAACTGCTTCCATATACTTGACATAGTTAAAAAATATTGCCATGATTTAAGACACCATGTTTACCAGAAGTTATTATCGCCTGACACCTAAGATGAAAGGGCAATCATGTTTTTGTCCATGTTTGTGTGTGTGTCTGTTGTCATTTTAGCAAAGTTTCTCATGAACCACTGGACAGTTTTTGATTAAAATTGCAAAATGTGTTTAGCTAAAATTACAAAAACAGATGCTAATAATAGTAAAACAGTATCTAAAAAAGCTAAACTTAAGCTAAAAGCTACAAGGAGCAGAATGGTAGCTAAAAGCTATAAATAGCAGAACAGTAGCTAAAAGCTTAAATTAGCATAGGAAGACAAGTATGTCAATTTCAAACTCAAACTCAAATTCAAACTGAATTGAGAAAGCTCCTCGGATGAGAAGCGAAACGTCTTCAACTACAAAACTGACGTCCAGTTGTTTTTGTTTTTAACCTTTTTTGGATTTACCACATCCTGGATGACTGAGAATCTTCACCAGCAAATTTCAAACACGCAAAAAACAGACGAAGACCTCTGGAAGTACAGGAAGTGTGTTTGCTCTTGATCACTGCGTACAGATCAATGCAGTCAATTCCAAAAGATCCGCTTCATGTTCGACAGCACTAAGCTCCCCCCCGTGGGAGGGTAGGGGTGTGTGTGTGTGCAGCCACCATGTCCACCATCTTCCTGTCACATTACCATACACTCCTGCAGGAAGACTGCTAATTACGCCTGTGCGTGACAGCCGCACAGCCAAGGTGGTGGGAACAAGACGGCTGGGAGAAGATGAAAGGAGAGGGGGGGTGGACCCTGTCTCTTCGTTTGTGTGAATTCCTGTGAGAAGAAAAGAAGGTCACTTGGTTGTAATTCTTAGAATCCACAATTGAGAGAGTGAAAGTCCTCTAATAAAGTCTTATTTTGACTTTAATTAGGAAGTGATAAAATCCACACTGGCCAAAAGGTTTCAACATGTTAATAGTTTGTTTAATAGCTCAGTCACAACTAATTGGATTCGAACGGCCATTAAAATGATGCACCTCAGCACTTCTCTGGCACATCAGCTGAAGTAGGGCGCTACAGTTAAGCAGGACTGCCAATCCTGAGTCATTTTTTATTTATTTAGTCACAGCTTGACGCGCCTGCGTATCGCTATTTTTACAGCTCTTTTGGCGCATAGCCCAGTCAGTGGTCTGGTTGCCTCTTCGTCTGCAAAAGGTGAGTTTCAAACAAACTCAGACAGAGAGAGACGACTGGTAAAAATTCACTGAGGAAGAGTCTGGCTGTGATATTCGTGTGGTAGTCCTCGGGCTGCAGAGCTCTCCTGGGCTTTGGCGGAGGCTCTGAACTGTGGGAAAAGGAAGATCAACAGAAGGGAGAGATGACAGGTAGTCACCTCTGAGACAAGAACAGACTGAAAAGATCTGAGACCTCATCCCAAGTGGTGCTTGATGGTTTAAAACTATCACTTCTCTCTTTCTTCCTTTAAACTCTCCTGCCTTCTTAAACATACAATACTTTTGAAAAAATTTAGTTAATGAAAAAAGTTACGGCAGCAATAGAAAAACACAAACAAAAAAAAAATACACATTGGGGCTGTTGACTGATTTAAAAAAAAACATTTGATACTATAAATCAGTGGGTTTCAATTAAAATCCAGCTTGCTCCGCCTAAAGCAACTTTTCTCTAGCAAAGATCCAGAATATATATATTTAAATTCTCTTTTAGTGGCAGCCACAGCCATGCTAGCTGTCTTCACTCGCCTTATTGCCTTTTCGGGCCTGAAACTCTCCGGGGGGAAACTGTAGGTCAGACATGGAAGTCACCGTAAATGCTGGAAAACTTGTGTCGCCGAAAACAAATTATCATAAATTCTAGAAGAGCTACACGACCTAAAATAAATTACTACAAACTATGGGAAAGCTGTGCCACATGAAATGAATTACTATAAATGTTTGAAAAGCTGAAAAGCTACCTTAAATAAATGACCATAAATATGAAAAAATATAATTTCTTTCTACTTTAATTTGACGACTGATGTGGGTCCAGATAAGACTTCATTTGGGGCTGGATCCGGCCCCTGGTCTGCCATTTGGGGACCCCTGCTTTAGATTGTTGTTTGTTAATCTCTAAATTACAAGTTTATGGGATGAGAGGGACAACTGACAATCCAAAATTAGCATAACAGTAGCTAAATACTAAACGTAGCATAAGAAGACAAAAACAGAGCAAGAATGCTGAAGCAGATTTCGAAGCCAACGATTTTTTTGAAGGAATTCAAAAGATCTCAGTTTCTTTCTGTGGACAATTTTATTTTGAATATAGTTAAATATTTTTAGAAGTATTAAAGTTCCAAAAACCAAAAGTCATAGAACACTATTTTCTGATTAAGCTAAGCATTTTGATATGTGAATGGTTAAAATGGCACAAAGTATGCAGGAGTAGTTTAAATCCAATAAATGTATGAAAGAAACTACAAACAGGAAAACAAAAGTGTGAATGCTGAACCAACATTCACACAACCACTGAAATAAAATATATTAACGGATTATTGTGTTTTGAACTGTTTCTATATCTGTCTCTAGTTTGTGTAGAATAAAGATGTATTTAAAGGAGACAGCACTTCCCTCATCTAAAGCTTCTTACAGCAGCTGTCTGTTATCAAGTCAAATTCAGAAAATTATAAGCCTCACATGCTCTTTCACATGCTTACATCATAGATTGACTCTTTTCCCTCAGCACCATTACCACACCTAGATCTCCAAACTCTATTAACCTTTTCAACAGAGGCAGGGAGAGATCGACCAGACTTTGACACTTTTTCTGCTGAATTTATCACCTGCTGAAGGTTTGGAGTTAAATTAGTTCACTCTTGAATGGAACTGATGTTTTTGTGTTTTTTGCATGTTACAGAGCAGACAGGATACTTTTAGACACTTTGAGGTTGTCCAGATGTTAAACTCATTATGAAACTCTTAATACAAAAAAAGCAATACAATGACAAAGCAAAAACAGCAAAGTGTATTACTGCCAAAAGGGGAAGGTGGCCAATAATGTTTTTGCCCGTCAATTTTACAAATATTTTGACATGGTAGTAGCTGAGAGTCATTCACAACACATACTCTTAGCATGAAATGGCCAATATAATTATTTTCAAGGCCTGACCAAAATTACTACAACTTTGTAAGATTATCTTAGTCTAAAACTCTGGAATGGAAGGCTGCAGACCTTTAATTAACATAAGAAATATTATTATTTTTTGCCTTTTATCATAAAACAAACCACTGCCAAGCTTGTGTCCGTCCTGCTTCAATCTGTGGCCTTTTAGTTTCTTTTACATCTTGACAAGTGTCCACATGTCCTCCTCAGAATTCACTGGACTTAATGAAGACGGACACACACCTGTCTATGTAAGTTTGATGGTGAATGTCAGAGTGAAAATTAAATCGCAAGGCTGAGGGAATTGTTGGAGGACTTGTAAAACAAAAGCATGTCAAAGCAAGAAAATTCCTGCAGCACTGATGGTGTCTAAACAGTATTTATCCGTCTAAATTGAAAAAGATTTGGAGCTACTAGTAGGACAGAGGAAAAGATGCAGGCTGAATTTAAGGGCAAGCATTCCTTGAATGAATGCATATCACCCGCCGCCTTTCATACCAGACTTTTAGACGGAGATCTTCTTATGTCAATTCTTGTAAGAATTATGTGCAATCTCATACAATATTGTACATGATGTAATATAGCTCACGTGAATGTGAAAACCAGTAATTACCTTTCGATTTTTACTGGAATCCATCCAGTTGTTTATGAGATATTTTGCTAACAGACAAACCGTTGGTGCCAAGGTTTAAAGCAAAAGTTTTGCACAATGTGTTATGATCAAAGTAGGTTTTAAGAACGCTGCTCAGCCGCCACCATACCAAATTTTAGCTCAGTATTCGTAAAACTGGCTGAGTTATAGCCATTTCTGTGTCAAGGTCAGTTGGCTGTGGCGTCCATCTTGAATCCGGTTAACTCTAACAGTTAATCAGTTGTAGCTGTACAACCCAGTGATGACTTTCTGAAAGTTTCATTAAAATTCATTCTGTGATTTATGATGTGTTTCAATGGTGTGATAAAAAGGCTTTGGAAACAACAATTACATTTGACCTAAATTACTTTGGACTCTGGACTAAATTTGACCCAGTTTTGTGATCATTTTGACAAAATTTAGGCCGCAAGGAACCAAATGACTCCTCAGTGAAACCCTGTTACTAGATACACATTTGTTTTGTCGTCCTATTAAAGAAGATCAAATCTCTTAGGATTTGATATTTCTGAAAGTGAAGCATCTCTCTTGTCTAGATTCTGTCCTTGTCCAATATGTCTCCTCTTGCGACTCTTGCCTGTTTTATCTGAAAGCTTGTTAAACGTGTTTAACACCTCCTCCCTGTCAGCACACCACAAGTAGGTATGCAAATATATGCAGGCACACACAGGCACGTAGGACATCAGACCACCTCTTCCTGACAGAACGAGAGCGCGAGAACAAGTGTTTGCTCTTCACACACACTCGTACAAGAATCAGGCAGGAAATCAAGGATCAACGTTTGTTGTAAAAATGAAAGAAAGGTGCAAAATAAAATATTATTATTCATCACAGGAGTTTATTTTATGCACACATCAATCTGCATTTGCATCATTACTGCCTCAGAGTGGCATCTTTATACTGTCAATAATTTAGATTTTAAGAATTTATTGCTTGTATGATTAAGTTTTCAGAAAACTGTTTAACTGCAGGAATAAAACTATTACAAGGCTAAATCATCCAACATTTAACTCATTCAAAATGTAGCCTTTTCTTCCTCAATATTTGTTGATTTTTCACTTTTTTTCCTCCTTTCACAACATGAATCAACCTTGTTGTTTTGAAAGGGAATGCTTAAAAACACAGTGTGAAATTGCTGTTAATTGGCAATATGGATGCTATGTAGTTGTAGCTGGTTCAATCAAGCCTCGTAAATTATGTGCAATCTCATGTAATATTGTGAGGTCTTGCAAGATGTGTTAGCACCAAACCACAGCTCAATATCTGTAAAATTAACTAAGTTATAGTTGTTTTTGTATTGGCTAAAGTTGATTAGCTGTGATGACCATCTTGAATTGGGTTGACTTCAAAGGTTATTCAGTTGTAGATGTACATCCAGTCGTTACATTTTGAGAGTTTCATTAAAATTTGTCCCCTGGTTCATGAGATATTTTGCTACCAGTACAGACAAACACACACCCAATGCATACACAGACATGTGCAAAATCATCGCCTTTCGCCTGTAGCAGCAGGCAATAACATAGGGTCAACTATATAACTAAATATATAGATGTATATTTAGATCCAAATTGATCATTTCCACAACAGCAATGATGTTCAATGTGTTGCTAAAACGAAGCAGACAAAATGAGAAGCAGACAGTTTAATCTTTTGTCAACACGGGGAAGCACGTTTAAAGAGATTTTCTAAGTGTGGAGGTTTTTTTTCCCAACTGGTAAACCACACTTTGACACATAAAACCTGCACTTTTTGTCAGAATGCACATTTTACGGTATTAAATGTAAATCCCTGTGACTGCAAACATCAACTCTGTTTAAGAGGTCTGCTGTCGAGTCATTTCCACTTGAGACAACCTGAATCACTAAGTGAGACTCTTCTTGCTTTTACAGGCTGAGGGATCCTCCTTTTTGCAGATGGGAGCTTCTCTGGAGCAGCAGGTCATCTGCATGTTCAAGGTATGGAATTACATTGTGACAAATCTCCTTTATGCACTGGGGAAAATAAATGTAAGCTTTTGTAACAAATAATTCGAGGATCAAGCTTGACAACTGGGATCTCTCAGGCTGATTAACACCATGAAGGGACATCCCAAGAGTCAGAGGAGGGAATTCCTGATTTGAAGTTCAGACCCAGTTCACGCAAACTAATACAATCTGATGGACTGTACACGTTCTCATGGGATTAGAGAACGTCATCGTCACATGTTTTTGAAAGTCAGTGGGATAATCTCAGAAAAATCTGTTGTGCTCTAATTTTAACAGAATATGTGGAGGATTTTTACAACTGAGAGCATTTTTATTCAGCTACACAGAAATCAGCGAAAGGCAGTGCAGAATTTAAAATTGTCTCAAGTTAATAGAGCCTAGTTGTAAAACTCATATGATCATTAGATAAGCGGTCCCCAACCTTTTTTGCATCACATACTGGTTTTATACTCAATAACTTTCCCACAGACTGGTGGGAAAAAGAAGGCTCTGCAGAAAAGTTAGTTTTTTTGCATGAATAGTAACTGTGAATGAATCAAGCAGAAAAAAAACGCACAAATGAAAATAGCCTTTTTTACAAAATAAATCATCCTGCAGACCACTGCAAAAAAACAAAGTTCATATAGATTTATGTTTTGAGTAATGTTTTTTATTATTTCTGTACAGCCTGGTACGAAATAATCCATGGACTAGTGCTGGCCCTTGATCCGGTGGTTGGGGACCCACTGGTTTAGATATTTAAGCAAATAATCTTATTTACCATCAGTAAACATTGAAAAATACTGATCCAATTTTCCCATTGGAATGCAACAATTAATTTAAAACTAGAAACAGGAGAAAACAACAGGGTTAGTTCACTGGAAATTATTTAAAACATTCACCAACCTACACTTTATATTATGGTTGTTTAAAGAAAAATAAAAAATCAGCATTGAAATAGAAATTTACCATTTTGAGGGCCTATGTGTTGGCTAAATATTATCTGCTTAGTGCTGCTTTTGTCTATACTTTGGGATGGCCAACCACAGCGCAGTCGTGAGAATTTATTCCTCCATCTTGGTAGGTGCGACTTGGTTAAATTGATTAAATAAATAGTAAATTAATCTATAGGCTAGACAAAAGCTCAGTTATCCATGTCTGAATACTGAAGTGAATGTTATATAAGGGCCCAATGTTTCCAGAATCATCAGGGAAAAGACTACATTATACAAGTTATTAGTCTAAGTGCAATTAACTACAGACACTGGTAGCAGAGCTTTAGTTAGACTAATATGTAAAGTACTTAATTACTTAAAGAGCAGTTATGTGTTGGTCTAGCTAGAAGGATTGCAACACGTAGTAATTTTATCACGATAGTGCGCTGAGTTGACATTTTCGGAGGTTGATCAGAGGTTCATTAGAGCACACTCTTGTTCCCCGTTTCTCACATTATGCATGATACATGTTTATTTAAATAAAAATTAGGCTATTTCTATGCATTTTCGTACCGATGTCACAGCATACAGCAGACACAAAGCATTGACAGTTTGTGTCTTCGACATGTAAACAATACACAGTGATAGGTGTAACAGCTAGAAGGTGGCAGCCACAAACTTTGCCTAGCACCATCAGTGGCCATTTCAGTGTATTTCTATTTCTGTTGTTACAGGCAGCCCTTAAATTTAAATTTAAACTTTAAATCCCTCACATTGTAAAGACCGTATCCTAAATAATATTGTTTTACCACTTTAATTTAACTCGTTTGTTTCAGATCTTGGAGGAGTATGACTGGGGCGAGTTTGCAGTAGTCACCAGCTTGATGCCAGGCTACGACACTTTTGTGGATATCGTTCAGTCTTACACAGATACTTCCTACTTCCTGTGGAACCTGCAGGATATTATGACCCTGGAAATGTCTGTTGGGGCAAATGACTTGAAGACCAAACGCATGCTGCAGCAGGTACAATCAATCAATGGCTTGCTAAAAGTTTGCATGAAAAGGCCTTTGCAGGGTTAATGGCCTTGTGAAGCTGCAAAATCACTCCATCTTTTTACAAACCTTATATTTTTTGTTTTTCAATGTCTTTTTTGCTTTTTGAGTGTATGCCAGCCCCTGGAGCCAAATGGTAAAAAAGCTTTGAAATTTGACTCAGAAAATCAATCTGTCAGTCTAGTTTCTGCGCTTTTACACCCATCTGGCATCAACAGGGCAAAGATGGAGGTTGACCTTTAAAAAGTAGATAGTGTTATCGTTAAAAGCAAATCCATCTCCAAGGCAAAGCTCATAAACAAGAAGTGAAGGTCCTAAAAACCAAACTTCTGATATGAACCATGGCCCTTTTTTGAGAAAGTACAAACATTTTGTACAATTTAACCTAAAAGGGCCAGCACATTACCCAAAAGGGTCATTATTGCTCACTGTTGGTGTTGTAAAGATTGAACATTGCTGCTGTCATTGTACCGTTAATGTGTTGTTCATCCATCCATCCATTTTCTTCTGCTTATCCGGGATCGGGTCGCGGGGGCAGCAGCCTAAGCAGAGAGACCCAGACTTCCCTCTCCTCAGCCACTTGGGCCAACTCCTCCAGGAGAATCCCAAGGTGTTCCCAGGCCAGCTGTTGTGTTTCTGTCAAATCCAACCAGCTGATTTATTTTCTGTCTGCAGTTGGACTCCCAGGTCTTGTTGGCATACTGCTCCCACGAGGAGGCACAGTACTTGTTCAGCCTCGCAGCTGAGGTGGGCCTGCTGGGACCCGGCTACATCTGGATCCTCCCAAGTCTGGCCGTGGGCAACCCCAACAGCCTTCCACCTGCCTCCTTCCCCGTAGGTGTGATCGGTGTGATTACAGACCAGTGGAGGAAAAGTTTGCGACAGAGAGTGAGGGAGGGAGTCGCCATCATAGCCAAAGGGGCAGAGAGCTTCAAGAAGGCTTATGGTTTCATTCCTGAAGGGCATGGTGACTGCAGCAAGCCAGCTAAACAGTCAGACAACAACACTCTGTTCAGGTGAGGCAAACTTCTTAACTTTTAATCAACATCATTTTTTTATTATGCTTCAAGTGGCTTTCCTTTGCAGATCTTCACTATTGTAATACTTTGTGTTGTTCACACCTACTTTTATTAACATGTCCACATTTAGTAAAAATATGTATGTTATATGATTTTAAATAAGATTAAACTTAGAGTAAAAGATGCACCTTCATCACTGCAAATGTGGACTACCAGGAAAACTTTTTTTTTTTTTTTACAATTCCCCAATCTTTGTAAGGTAATTAGCCCCACCCCCTCACATTTGGTATCATTGAAAAGCCCTAAATGTCTTCTGTAAATAGCAAAAGGAGTTAATTCAATAGTATGCAGTGGGTGGGAGATATTCCGGATTACAAATGTCCTCCACAGAGGACAAACTTGGTAGTAAGGAAGTTAAAGGGCAATACTGATCATGTAGCCTGTGCCAGGCTCTAATAAACTTTCATTTGACAACAAATGTCCAAAATAATTGCAAAGCTTTCAAATAAGTCAGTGTTGTGTCATTATGGTTTGATTTATTCAGTCTAATCAGAGGTTCCTTTAAAAATCTTCTACATTCTTATCCAAAGATGACTGACAGACAAATGCTGAACTTAAAAACTTTAACAAAGACTTAAAACATCTAAAGGATTCTCATACTCATACTGCACTTACTGTATATGTGTCAGATGGCTAATATATTTCTTTAGAATGGAGAACTATTAAGTGTTCTTGTTCTATGGTTTAAACTTTCTTCTCATGTGTTGACATCTTGAATAGATAAAAGAATAAATGTTGCTGCAACTGAGGACAGAACACAGTTTTAGTTTTTAGAACATGGCTTGAGGTAAACATATTGTGAGCCTCATTTGCATTTGTTATGAAATGCAAATTAGTCTAGATTAAATAATTCACAACCCAGTCTACCTTGATTTTATACCTTAAACATTAAGCTGTAACATCCTGCTGTCCAACCAATCACCTGTTGCTCATCATCCCCTGATGAGCTACTTCCTGTCTCCGACATTAAATTAAACTCCCTGGGAAGCTTTAGGCTTAATTAGGGCGTGATCTTTGTGCATGAGTATTAATGAATATGGAATATATCCTGTGGGAATGTGAATTACTTTTGTTGCACTCTTTGACTGCATGTGTTTCTGTTTTTGTTTGGGCTATAGGCACATGATGAATGTGACATGGGAAAGGAAAGATCTGTCGTTCAACAACCAAGGCTTCTTATCCAACCCCTCTATGGTCATCATCGCTTTGGATCGGGAGAGACAGTGGGACAAGGTACTGAGCAACATAAGACAAATCACAACTTTACAAAAAAGTACAGTTGAATTCTGTATTCCAGGATAAAGGATCTAAAAAAGAAAGCTGGACTTGACCAAGCCTTGTCAGAGCATCTTTACTCACTTAGTTTCATAAACTTTAAGCCAGGCTGATGAACTAAAATGATCTTCAGTGATACAGGCCAAATTTATTTGCATGTTGAGCATCAATGTGAGCAGCAGTCTGTGCATTACTACATTAGGTTCTATTGTGACCATACCTGTCACTTTGATTGTAAAAAAAATCATTATTGTAGTTATGTTACAAGATTAAATTCCAATTTGAGGTGCTAGTGATACATTTTAATGCAGTACAATTAATTAAAGTAAAACCACATAAGACTGGACGGAAGATGATTTACGTATTTAAGTTTTGTTAAGTGTACAAATAGACATTTCTGATCAGTGAAAACACACACCAGGAATAACTAAAGGCCTTGAAAGGAATATGTTTTGCCCACCATCTTTCAAAGCAAAGTTTTAAACTAATATAATTTTATCCTGCTGGACAAAAGGTTCAATTTCACAAAGTTTCAGTGCCAATCTGTCGGCGCTTAGTGTACGTGTTGGGGATGACTCTCAGCTACTACCACACCAAATTTTATCTCAATACCTGTAAAAGTCATATCTGTTTTTGTGATTTATATGTCAGTTTGCTGTGGAGGCCATCTTACATTTGATTAACTTCAAAAGTTAATCTGTAGTTGATGGATATTTAATGATTAGTTTATGAGAGTTTCATTAAAATCTGTCTAGTTGTTCACAAGATAATTTGCTAACAGACAGACAAATTTGACTCCAATAGTTAAAGGCAGTTGAGAATAACTCTCAGCTTCTAACACACTAAATTTTAGCTCAGTATTTATAAAATTGATTGAGTTCTAGCAATTTTTGTGTCTGATAAGTTTGCTTAGCTGTGGTGGACATCTTGAATAGGTTGAGTCCAAAACTTAATTACTTGTAGATGTCCATCCAATGATTACTTTTTGAGAGTTTTATGTAAATCTGTCCAGTGGTTCACAAGATATTTTGCTAACAGACACACATATAGAGTCAAAAATTGCCTGCCTTTTTGCCTCTCAGCGGCGAATGATAAACCTGGTTGTTAGCTTATGTTTCACAAATCAAGGATAAATAAGGTAAAAATAACTGGAAAATTCTAGATATTTCTTCAAGGTTTTGTGAAGTAGCCCCCTGAAAATAAGAGTATGAAGAAAATTATAGAAATGACAACCGGCCATCAGGTACTAAAATGAGAAAATAAGAGACACTGAATGCTTTGTGAATATTTTGAACTACTGAAGCAAACAATCTGCAGTTAAACAATTCTAAAGAACTCTATTTTAGTGTTTACATTAGTTATGAAGAAACAGATTTAGGAGAAATATTCCAAGAAACAATTTCAGTTTGGTTTTGAGCTTCATTTAACTTCCATACAATCCATAAAATGTCTAAATACGGTGGTGCCAACATCCTGACACTTTTGGCTCTGTTGATGCTTTCTTGAGCACATCTTTGTTCTCTCATCTCGGCCCAGATGGTTGGGACAGTGCTGTGCATTTTGTGCAGCTTCAAAAAAACAGCTTGTTTTGGCTCATTGTTCTACATGCAGTTTAAACTCGCTTCTATGGGATCAGAATTTGTGAATAAAAGACATGTTTTACAGTAATAACTCATGTAAAAAGTTTCATACATTAAATGCAGTGTATTTTTTATTTTGCCTACATATCTAAATGTCAGTTAATTGGAAATTTAGGTGATAAAATCAGATGGGAAAATAATATTTACACAGATTCACAGCAAATTAACAATCAGAAATATTAAAGTGTCATAAAAGACTGGATGCAGATAATTATAAACAGACATATAGATTATGCACAAAATTTAAAATTACTAATGTGCCTCTTTCCATTTTGTGGAGGAGCCACATCTTTCTCTTGTTTTCTCATAACGTTGCCTTCAATCTGTGTGTTTCATTCCCTTTTGCACACACACACAGACACACACACACACTCAGAGCCTGAGGGTGTATTGAAAAACTGCAACTAACCAGAAAGGTCTGAACGTAATCTCACTGCTACGGTTGAACTCATTTATTTCTGTCCTGGAAAGACCAATCCACTTTATCAATGTCACTTCCTGCCAGGATTGTATGTTTTCATGTGTTTACGAACACAGACATGTAACTGCGCTGAAGTAAGGGGTCGTACATGTGCAGAACTCTTACATCCATGTCATGTCTTTATGCTCTCATAAGTCTGTTCTTCATGTCATGTATCTCATGTTACAACAACATGTTGCAGTGCTCTTTTCAGGTTATCCACCCTCACTCTGATAATCTGACAGTTAACCATATAACTAATACTCATTACCACCTGTGGGGTGCTGCTGGATGACATTTTGATGTCTTCTGTTATCCTTTTCTTTCCTTTTTTAATTCATACTTTTGCACATAAAGAGTTGAAATAATAAGTATGAAGTGAAAGATGATCCTCAGAGCTTTGTGACTGACAGAGTCTGATTTGTTTTGTTTTGTTTTGTTTGTGTTCTGCAATCTATAAACAATTGCCTTATAGAAAATCAATGCATTTGAACTGCAGTAATTTATACACATTTTTGGACCAACTTTGCAGCAATGAGTAAGGACATAGAGAAAATCTTGAAAATTTACTTTATCATAGGCTTTAATGTCATTTCTGGGGCTGATATGTTTACCATCATCTGTCTACTATCCATAATTAGGACCTGGGTCTGTTTTTATACTTTACAGCTTATTAAAGTGACTTTTAGTAGCATAGAT
>JAOXNZ010000064.1:20761486-20775591 GCA_028566095.1 Kryptolebias brasiliensis
TTTTAGTAGCATGTATTTTATTAGCATAAAAAAACATAGGTAAATAATTTCAGAAAAAATGTTAATTTACCTCAAAACTTGATTGGAAGTAGTGGCCAAAGTCTTAACAATGTTTATAGTATAAAACTTTCCTATATTAAATATAATCTATATATCAGCGTCACAGCTCAGACATGACTGAACTGATATGAGTATTAATGACACTGAATAATAGATTATGTTTAATGTTGGTCAGTCATTTCAAACTCATCACCGGGTTCATCTGTCATTCTAAACAGCATTCATATTGTTCGAACATCTTCAAGATCCTCGCTTGAAGTTTTTAGTATTCAACGTGGCTTGCTACCTTGCCAACAGTGCAGCTCATGTCAGAATGACAAGTAGACGACTAAGCTTCTTCTGAAGAGGAAGTATGATGTATATAACTATCCTGTAAAGTAGTCTTCAATTAAAATTCAGCAAGGTCCACCAAGAGACATTTTTCTCCAGCAGAGGTTCAGAATAAAAATTTATATATATATATATTTAAACTGTCATTTAGTGACAGCCATCCTAGTTTTCTTCATTCTCCATATTGTCTATTCAGGCCTGTAACAGCTGGCAGCTTCTCTACGCAGAAAAAAGTGGAGGGAAACCGTGAGCCAGATGTGGGAATTACCATTGTTGCTTTTCTGTCTGCTGCTCCTTTCTGCACGGGTCGCCACAGTGTGCGAACTCGCATGGATGATTGGGCAATTGTTTTACGCTCAAACCTGCAGCCTTGGGATTAATGTGGGAATTATCGTAAATGCTAGAAAAGCTATTTATATGTGTGTGTGTATAAAAAAAACCTTCCATCTCGCCAGCAGTTCAACTTTCACTTCAAGCTCGGGTCCTCTACCAGAGGCCTGGGAGCTTGAGGGTTCTACGCAGTATCTTAGCTGTTCCTAGGACTGCGTTCTTCTGGACAGAGATCTGTGAGGTTGTTCCTGGGATCTGTTGGAGCCACTCTTTCAGTTTGGGGGTCACAGCACAGAGTGCTCCGATGACCACTGGTACCACTGAGGCCTTAACTCTCCACAACTTCTCTATTTCCTCTTTCAGCTCTTGGTATTTCTCAAGCTTCTCATGCTCCTTCTTCCTGATGTTACAGTCGCTTGGGATCGCTACATCGGTCACCACAGCCTTCTTCTGTAGCTTGTTAACCACCACAATGTCGGTTAGCCATCACCTGTTTGTCAGTCTGGATCTGGAAGTATCTTAGCCCTACCATTCTCCAATACCCTTGGTAGAGTTTCCCACTTTGACTGTGGGACTTCCAGTCCATACTTGGTACAGATGTTACTGTACACTATTCCAACCACTTGGTTATGGCATTCCATGTATGAAGGAACACTATCACGATGATGTAAGATGTTTCCTGACTGCATCTTACACCCTACTATTATGTGCTGGACTATCTCAGGGGCTTCTTTACACAGCCTGCATCTTGGGTTCTGGTATGATAAACCGCGGTCTCTATTGCTCTTGTGCTGCCATGATTAGTGCCTCTGTGCTGTCCTTCAGTCCAGCCCTTTATTGATATCAGCCACTTCCTCAATCTGATGGTGGTACATGCCGTGCAGAGTCTTATCTTTCCATGATGATTCTTCTTTCTCCTCTTTCACATTGGGTTTCTGCTGCTGAAATATGAACCATGATAAGGCGTCAACTGAATCAACTGATGTAAAAGATGATTTGTTCTTGTAGGTTTCTATGAAAGACAGAAGCACATAACTGAATATCAAAGAGTATATTCATATAGATCCACAAGTCATTCGTGTCAGACAGGAACTGTGAGAGTGAGCTGAAGAACAAATAAAATCTCTAAGGGGGTGAGCAGGAAGTCAGCGCAGGCTGAGCTCAGTATGGCTCATTAGGTTGGCTGATGTGACAAACTGTCCTGGGTCTCATGAAGATGGTTTCAGTGAGTTTAAAGATGACATCGACTGAAGCTATTAATTTTGGGATGTGACATTATCTGCATATAAAGTCCCAAAGTTGATCCGTTTAACAACACAAAATCCTAATCTGTTGCTTGTTTTGAGTCGTTATTTTGTCAAAATCTGTGTTTACTGATTTACTTTCAGGTTAGTGAGCTTTATTGGCAGAAAATCCTTTTTTTTCAATCACGAGAACCAAATCAGTTAAGCACAAACAAGGACACATTTCAGAATTTTATACTTGAACAGTTTGCATTTATAAATTGAATTAAATTATCAAGTGAAGAATCAGTTACTAAAATATTGAAGGCAGTACATAAAGGGATGCAGTAATAATGCGAGGCAGTTTGGCTGCACTATTTTAGTTTTTAGATTTTTTTTTTTTGTCCGTTCAAAAAAAATTAATGAACTCTACACTCAATTCTCCTTTTATATTTGAATCCTCTCCAGGTCAGCCCATGCAAATGTTGTTAAATAATTTAAAAAACTTCCCCCAAAGCCCTGCAGGGAATGGCAGGTGAAAAGTAAAGAGGCTGACATGAAGGTCACAGCTCAGATTCAAACAGGCATGTTCCTGATACCAATGAGCTCTTTCTGTTCTGTCCACACTTCCTGTTCAGGTGGGAACGTTTGCTCGCGGCATCCTTCAGGTTCGTTATCCCATCTGGCCACGGTACGGCAGCTTCCTGGAGCACGTATCTGATGACCGTCACCTGACTGTGGCCACCCTGGAGGAGCATCCCTTTGTCATGGTGGAGAACGTGGACCCGGGAACTGGCACATGTGTCCGCAACACTGTGCCCTGCAGGCGTCAGTCCAATCATTCAGACAGGTACACACAGAAACACAAGCTTCTCCTATATGCTTATATATGTGTATGAAAACCTCCATCTCATACAAACATATGTATTTGATACTGAGAGGGTGAAGAGCTTTAAATATAGATGAAATTTCTGTACAATCCTCATGTTTCAAATCTCAAAAGGGTCAGTCAGGATCGGAGATAAGGGGGCAACATAAAAAGCTGATTTTTCAGAACAGATCTGAAATAAAAACTTTATTTTGTTGTGAATGTTGGTTGCAGCAGCAGTAAGATTGTTAGAATATTTACATGGATGTGCCTCACAGAAGGTTCTTTTACCAATAAGTTAAATCACTGATTCAAAATTTAGCCACTTTTCTCCAAATTTGTAAGATATTACTGTGAAAGATCAGTCTTGGGAACGTTTCACGCACATTTATAAAGAGATGTGTTAGGTTCAGTGATCTGTCATGTGTTCTGTCCATCGGCCGTATAAATAAACCTAGACCTGATGTCCCACCATCTTTGGCTGTTGAGAATTGGAACCACAAAGTATTGTTTTACAGGGGCTGCCATGTTGTATTTTTGGAACCAGAATTTGCTCACTAGCGATGTGTGGATTTAAGTCCCACCTACTTCCCCCTAAAATCAATTATGGGTTATTATCAGGATTCTCGTTGGATTTATGGATTTCTACAGTTGATGATTATGCCAATAAACAGATTTAACAACCACTTTTTGCATTTCCTTTAAGATAAATAAGATCATTTGGGTATCCTACAAATGGATGTTGAATTTTGACAAGAAGATTTTGAATTGTTAGCTTACGACATACTGTTCATTCATAAACAAAGCTTGCTCAAGTGCCTGAATCTTTCTGTGCAGGCAGTGCAAGGGTCAGCCTCTGATTAGCCGTGCTTTTGCTGATTATAGTCAGTTTGTTTGTTTTATTTTGATGTCTGGACTTGAGCTCAGGATTCCCAAAATTCAGCTCTTCTGCCATCCTATTGAGCAAAACAACTAAAGTACCACAAAGGGCTCAGGGGCAGGTTTTTCCTCCTGTGTGTTGCTGTCTAAGTCAAGCCTAATGAACTGATTACTGCGCTGCCTTGGGTTTGATTTATAAAAGATTGCAGGCCACATTTGGCCTGTGAGCTACCAGATGATGGTCACTGGTCTAGATGCATTTTTTGTCTTTTAGCAAGTTTTAGCAAGAGTTTTCCCATTTCTTGTATTCTCATAACTGTTCCCGTTGAACTAAAACCGAAAAAATCCAAACGCAAATTTAGAGCCAGACAATTGTACAAGAAATAAACATTTCCAGTGAAAACCAGTCCTGCATGCCGGCATCTGTTTGCGCTCTAGTTCGGTTCATTGCTAACCTCCACAGTTCATTAAACGCTGAGTAATTGAGTCTGCTGCAACACTTTAAAAACACGGCTCTTTGTTGTCAAACACACACCGCAGCACGGCAGAAAACAGACATTTAACATCCATTACCTCCAGCTGCCTACACCTCATCAGGAGCGCATGATTTCTTCATTATGTTCAAACAATGAGCACAAGTCTGGGCATACATTCAATACTGTTTCTTCCACCATTGTTTCTTCTTACTTTGCAATTTGAAAACAGAGCCACTGTCATAGACACCTTATATTAGGTGATTTTGTTGGACAAACTGTTCTCATGTAAAATCTTTGGTTTTCTGCATATTATAGTCATTTTCAAGGTCCCTTTGGCTATTTTAGTTGTACAAACAGGTACTTGAGCACTGGAACAGTATCATACTTGATAATAATAGTAATGTTGAGTCAGTATTTCTTAGCATACACATTTGGAAAACACAATGTTTTTGTTCAGTGTCATAGCTTAACAAGTAATGCAACTTCATGTAAACAAGAGACAGCAGAAATAAAAGTTAATTTTTTTTAAAAGAATACCTGCTTCAGTGCTGCTAAATGTTTGTTGGAGGATTTTTTACAACAAAGTTATAGCAAAAATAAATTTTTTTTGGAATAAGAAAAATAAAATTCAGAAACATTCCTTGTTCTCTCAGACTGATGACATTAAAACTACCTAAAAAAACACTGAGCTACAGAATCAAGTGGAAACCAGAATAAAGAAGCATTTCTCTTTCTACAAACTGGCAGGGAATTTGTTGAAACAGAACAAATTTGTTGAGTGAAAAGGTGTTGAAGGGCTTTGGAAAGTCAGTCCAATGATTTCACAATTTGCTGTCAGGATGTTTTAACTTAAACATTCATCAACAAATTGTTCTTTAAATTGGCATTTGTCAGTTTATATTTTAGGCACTTTGGTTTGATAAATAAAACCAGTGTTTGTTTGTCAACAGTGATTTTGGAACACTTGTGTGTTCTTGTCTTGACATATTAGTCTTTTCTTTGTGAATGTTTCAGAATTACAATAATGAATAGAGAAATTGCATTTTCTGTGGAATTGCAGTGTGAACGCTGAGTGCTGAATGAAATTTTGCTGAAGTTGAAACTGAATGACTAAATTTAAAAGAAACAGAACGCTAACTAAAAGCTAAAAGGAGTTGAAAGGTAGTTTAAAACTAAAAATAGCACAAGAAGACAAAAACAGAGCAAGTATACTAAAGCAGATTTCAATCAGAAGATTTTTGAAGGAATTAAACAGATCTTAGTGTATTTCAATGAGGAAAATATTTGTAAAAAAGTTAAATATCTTAAAAAGTATATAGGTTACAGAAACCAAAGCTCATAGCACCCATCTCCTGAATGAGCTGAATGGTTTGATATTTAAATGGCTAAAATAGCACAAAGTACGCTGAAGTACTTAAACAGATTGCAAAAAAAACAAACAGAAAAAAACAGGAAAAAACATATATTGTGTGGCTGAATAAAAAAATTGTACATTTACTGTGAATTAAGGTTGCACGTGCTGTAGTCAGTGTGGTACCTGCAGAACATTGTGACCAACACACCTAAAACATGGAGGATGATACTGTAGAACCAGCTTAGATTAGACACATTTCTCCTTTCTTCAACATGCTTCAGGGAGTTTAGCTGAATCTGTCAGACCACCCTGAGTGTTGAAAAATTATGCTGAAGGGCTTCCTTCTGTGTTGCAACTTGATGCCAAGGGATCAAGCGTCCATATGTAATGAGATGACAGAAAGAATGGGTTGGCATGAAGCCGATAAGCCATGTTCTGCTTTGAACGCGGTCAGCAGCCAGATTTATTTTTCTCACCTAGAGCACACAATTTGCAAGTCAGAAATGCCTGTTAGAGAGCAAGGTAAAGTGGGGAAAACAGTCTGAATGTAACATGCACTTATAATGATATACTGTAACATATAGTTTATTTTCCAGACCAAATTAGAACCACTCCTTCTAAAAGGCTATTAGCTTTACATGATTTTGTATATCTTGCGCAACAAATCGGTTAAAGCTGGAAACGCAGTTAAAAAAAAAAGGACCCAACTTTGCATTTGCTGCCTGTTTTACATGTCTTATTTTTGGCAGCTTATTGAGCCAGACACCATTTCTGCAATGAGTCACTCAAAACTCAAGCTTCCAGAGTTGCCACATTTTATTACACTAATAAGATGACATATTCAAAAGTGTCTTTTTTGCTGTTTTTCACACATAATTTCACAAAAAATTCTTAGCTTTGCTCTCTGGAAATTTGTTATTTCTAGTTAATTCTTACAGACTGTTACTGATTTAAAAATTGATGTTGTTTACTTGCAGCTGAGATCTTACCCAGTTGTAGAAAAAAGAAATTACCAATTAATTAGTCTGCTTTTTCTGTTAGTGTGTTTTTGTGAAGCTGAAAGTTTTACATTGGAACTATATTTTATTTTAAAATTAGGACCGAGACTCTTTCATAGTTTTTGAGTACTTAGATTTTTCTTCAGCTTGTTAAGCAGTTAAGGTGCATATATGGGAAATACTTTATATCCTGTTTGCCTAATTAGTATGACTTCATTATCGCCTGCTGCCAAAAGGCGGACAATAATGTTTCTGCCAAAAAGCTTACAACTCATTCCTCAGCATAACATCATCTTATTCAAAAACTCTGGGATGAAAGGTGGCGGGTGACATGCATTCCTTCAAAGAATGCTAGGCTTTCAGTTTTCAAACTGCTCCTGATTGCCAACCAATCAGTCAGAAAGAATAACTTTAATTACTGGAAAAACACAGAACCATTCATGTTTTATGGGTATATTTGCAGAAAACAAACATTGTGACCATTAAACACTGCGTTGAAGTTCATTCAGCGGACTCTGCTTGTGTGTGTGTCTATGAGTATGTCCGTTATGCAGATTGCAGAGCTAACCATCTCTGGCACATTAATTATAGAAAGAGATATGCACCGGCTGTTCTTGGGTGAAAAGGCACATTGATTGCCACTAAAGAAGATTTATCTGTCCAACACTGGGACATCTGTCAAAGCGTGGGACAATGTAGCCTCTTTTTGGTTCTCTTTCACAATTTCTCTCTGGCCGGCGTGTCCCATTTGGCCGAGAACCAACAAACAGGAAGCGGGAGAGAGCGGACTGCTGCTATATAAATCACATAATCTTGCTGTTGGGGTTCTGAGACGCTTCACCATAGAGCAGCAGATGTTTAGCGTGATTAAAACATTTTTGTCTTGCTCATTAAAACCTCTTCCTTTGGACAAATGAGAGGTTCTATAGCCCGAGGGCTGAGCCCACCTCTCTGCACTGATTAAGAGCATGAATTCCACACCAAAATACAACTTCTTAGCCATCTGATACATTACTGTGTGGCACAATATGCATTGACCAGATGCTAACTTAAAATGGGTTTTGACTGGCTTGTTAACAGAAAATTATTTGTCAAGAATCTTGACAGCTGAGTAAATATTTTACATTAAAACTGACAAATTTACAGTAGTTTGCATCCAAATTTGTAGCTAGAAGTCACTCTAATTGCACAATGTTCAGCGTGTGATCATGACAAAATGATTTGACTTGCTTTTACAAAAACTTGTCCTCTTATACAGAGAGTCTTATTAATGTTCGACCTTCCGAAGGCTCTTGTGAACAAGTGTGAGCAAATCCCTGCAGGAAGCTGCCAAAACATCTGGTAGAAAGCTTGAAATCAGCCTCTTTGAGCTGAGGTCATAGAGTTTGCTTTACTAGCTACAGTGAGTTTGTGCAAATTGTCACTCAGTATTTTTTTTTTTGCTTTTTAGAGAAGACTATTCTTGTGCCCAGAGCATTTTATTTACAAATAAATAATCCATCTTAGCTCCCAACACCCCAGTTGGTCCACTCATGATCTGCTGCCTCCTGATTGGCTGCATCAAACTCATCAGGTTGTTCCTCACTTCAGAGAATAGTTGCAGTGAAAGCAAAACATCAAACGTTAAGAATTTTTTTTACATTGAAAGCGTGCAAATTGAACCACAGTGATGCATGAATGAATATAATTAATTTCCATGTGAGTCACGGGTGGCCCGAGAGCCATGGTTTGCAGACCCTTGGTTTAAGTGGACATGGTTATAAAGTTGAGACCTGTGAAAGGGAGAAACAATAACAACTTTCTGTCAACTCTGTTTCTCTTTTAATTTGACGATTTTATTAAATATTACACAGATGTTTAACTAAATTCGAAACAATCATTCTGTTATATTTTTGATTACTTGATAAAAATAACGTGTGATCATTTGTGATAGACAGTCTGGAATTTTGTAGCGCAGAGGCTGTAAGACGTTAACCCTGCAGAGCTTTTTGCTATTGTTCCTGTGGGATCACAAAGTAATTTCATATTTTTACCTCCTTCTCTATCGTCTCCGCTTGTCCTCTTTTACTCTTGCCCTCCTTTTCCCGCCAAACTGAGCTGCTGCCCTGTCAGAACTCGTCTGGTGGTTTGTCATGTGTGTGTGTTTTTCTTTCCTCTCTCTCTCTCTGGTCCAGCTGCCTCATCCCCCTCTCCTCCACGCTGTACCAGTTTCTGGGCATTTTAGTGGAAAGGAGACCACACACACAGCAACATGAATCCCCAGACGACAAGTAGCTGCATGTGAACACGTGTTGGTGTGTTAAAGACGAAGAGAAACGGCCCAGTTTGAGCGCACTCCTGGTGAATTTTCAGGTGGAGTGTGTTTGATGATGACGACAGGTGGCCAGCTCCTCCAGCAATTAATTAACACCACGTTTATCAGAGTTATGCTCCCATGAAAGAAGCAAACCTTCCGAATACATTTTTTTTAATAATGAACAATTTTGAAAACAATCAGCTGTAATGTTAATTACGCTCTATACTTTAATCTTTTGCTCGTTTATTCACTGACATGCTCTTTTATCGCTCCTCGGCACATTTGCCGAATCACTGACATGTTGAAATTATTAGTCTGTCTTACACACACACACAATGTGACTCACTCTTCAAAGATTTTAGGCCAGTAATAATGTTTTTACCCGTTTCTGTGGGTGTGTGGCAGTGTGTGTGTTTATGTGTCTATCTGTTGCCAAAATATCTAATAAACTACTGGAGAAATTTTGGCCGCCGCAGCCAACTGACCTTAAAAGGCACAAAAATGGTTATAGCTGTGTCAGTTTTACAAATATTAACCTTAAATTGGGTGTGAAGTAGCTGAGGTTAATCCCCAACCCATACTCCGAGAGCTAAAAGATTGAGTAAGATCTTCAAAACTTTTGCCATTGTCTATTTGCAGACAACTCTGTTGTCTGTTAGCAAAATATCTCATTAGCCAAAGGACAGATTTCAATGAAATTTTCTGAAAATAATCATTAAATGTACATCTACAACTGATTAACTTTTGAATCCAACTCAATTCAAGATGGTCGCTATACCCAGCAGATTTTAAAAAACAAACTTTAGCATTACCTGTTGGCATCAACACTGTTTGTGTGTTAGGATTTTAACAAATCCTTTAGAAAGTAATCACATCTACAGTAGAGTCATTTTTGGAGTCAATCCAATTCAAAATTTGCGAACACATAAACGGCTACAACTTACACATGTTGAGGTAAAGTTTGTTGTGGTTGTAGCTGAGATATATGATATATATATGACATTGCATGAGATTGTGCATAATGTTTTTTTCAAGGTTTGACCAAAAAGCTTTCTCTGCCCCTTCTCATCATGAAATATTCTTAGTCTAAAACTTTGTTATGTAAGGAAGCGGGCGAAATGAATTTCTTTAAGAATGCTAAGATTTTAATTTTCAGTCTACCCATAAACTCATTGCTGTTACTTTCATGTTTTATTTTTTATTGTGTGTTTTATTCTTTTTTTTCTATTTGGTGACAACTTCCTGTCTATCTGATACATTCTCCTACACCCCATTAAGTAGCAAGGCCACAGAGAGGAAGGGAGTGTGTCTCTCAAACGTTACCGACCTTAATGGAAACCATCAGAGTCACTCAGCCGTCCACCATGGCCTCTCTCACACTGTGCATAGGTTTATGTGACATCCTCTTTTTGGCCATCCTCTCCATCTTTCTGAAACTCACCTTGTTAACGATTATTGATTTTAGCTAATGAACCAGCGAGTGCCTGCCCTTCACTTTGCTGCTGCGGATGATTTTTCCTGTCAGTGTGCAAGTATTTAACACCTGCTCTGTGAAAACAACAGCCTGGAGTTAAAGATAGTAACAGAGACAGCTTTTGATCATTTGATGATTGTCCTTTTTTTCTCTCTCTCTCTCTCTCTTCTCACAGTCCCTTCGGTATCTCAGAGTCCTTCACCAAATTGTGCTGCAAGGGTTTCTGCATTGATATCCTCAAGAAACTGTCCAAAACCATCAAGTTCTCCTTCGACCTTTACCTGGTCACCAATGGGAAACATGGCAAACTGGTGCATGGGATTTGGAACGGGATGATTGGGGAGGTAAGAAGTTTTTGAATGCAGCTGTATTACATTTGTTACAACTGTTGTTCAATCAGCTTTCAAGAAGGAAAACAGACAAAAATAATAATTTGTCTTTGATTGAGATCACCTGTGTGAAAGATTCTACGTTTTTCTGGGACATGGAAGTCAGGTTTAAAATGTAAACCTGGGTTGAGGTGCTTATGAGCCACAGGAACTAATAGACAGGCTCAAAGCTGTGACCTGACACTGACACACAACAAATGTATCGTAAGTTCAGAGTATGTGTACCTGGCAAACAGCTGCAGCTAAAAGTGAAACATCCTGAACAGATGTTCTGCAGAAGAGTCTCTATGCTCATGTTTCTGTGCCTCAGGGCCCTCTGCTACTGTTGCAGGATAATTTTGTTTGTGTACAACATTTATGAAGCTACCTCGGATATAAGCAATCCCAAAATGCAGTGGTGAGAGAAATATATTTTCCCTGTAGACAGATATTTTTCAAATCAAAACATGTGATGCAGTGCAAAATGTTTATTGTTTGTGTCTTCTTACCCATCTTTAAGTTTTTGTACCCACTCTGTTCTGTTTAGAGTAGCATGGAGGCTGGATTTTCTCCTTGAACCATGTATTGTTCAACAGTCTATCACATTACTAACAAAGATTCTGCATTTCTAAGGATGAAAATGTTTTGTCATCCTTGATAGAGCTCTTGATTAAATTTTTCTTGAGAAATTTTGAGATACTTCTTTGGACTTTGGCTGCTTCTTTACTCATTGTTTTGTTAAAAAAAGAAAAAAAAACAACTTTGAAATTCTTGAAGAATTATTAGTGAAGATCACTTTAAAAATACAATAAAGTCTGGCTGCAAGGAAGCAAAATAAAAAGAAATAAATGATTATGCAAGACTTTTGCAAGTGAATGTTTTTGGACCATGCAAGGAAGCCAGAAAACCTAAAGAAAACACAAAGAACACATGGAAACTTCACAGAAAGGTGTTCACAGCTAAACTTTAAACTGGAGATGCTTGCAAACAGGAGACTTCGCTAAATAGTATTGTGTCACACTTGAAAAAAATCAAATAAAATGAAATTCTAAACATGCCTTCCTTCAGGTGAAGGGTTTTATGTTGTGTCACTATAAACAAGATGTGACCAACTTGAAGTAAACTGATAAATTTAGAAAACACTGCAGACCACGGTCTTTGCATCATCATCTTCCTCATGCCTTTCTTCTCTCAGGTTGTGTATAGGCGTGCTGACATGGCCATTGGCTCTCTCACCATCAACGAGGAACGCTCTGAAATCATCGACTTCTCTGTGCCATTTGTTGAGACGGGCATCAGTGTCATGGTGGCACGCAGCAATGGAACAGTGTCCCCGTCTGCCTTTCTTGGTGAGGAACAGGTCTTCCACATCCTTTTTGTATGTTTCTATGTTGTCACCATCTTTTTTCTTGCTACTTTCTTCCAGGATGGCCTACTTAGTCAAGTTCTGTCCCTGCAGACACTTTGAGAAACTTCCCATTAAGCTTTTATCCCACCAATAGCTGTAATGTACAACTGAGTCCCTTTACAGACCTAAACCCCTTTTCCAGACCCCAAATAAACAAAATTTAGCACAGAATCCTGAACCCTGCTTTCATTTTTAGGTTGATTATCATCATTAAGGATGATTACTTTATTTTTTAGTTCCACCAACAACAACTGAGAAAAGAATAAAAGAAGTTATGTGCGCCCACCCCCCCCAGCTAGAGTGTTTTGTTAATATATTTTTGTTCTTTCACCTTTCCACCCCTGCCAGAACCTTACAGTCCAGCAGTTTGGGTCATGATGTTTGTGATGTGCCTGACCGTGGTGGCTGTGACAGTGTTTGTGTTTGAATACTTCAGTCCAGTTGGCTACAATCGCAGTCTGGTGAGCGCTAAAGGTGAGTTTTACCGCTTCATTATTTTAGTTTTACATGAAATATAGGATGAATGATAGAAGTTATATAAAACTAGCTGGGTAAGAATCCACTGCAGTCCACATTTACCTCATAAAATCTGTGTTCAGTGAGTAAAACGGTTAAACGAATCAAGTGGTTTTATTTGTATGCATCCTTCTAAAAATATCCACCAAACAGCTTAGAGCTACTCAATTTTTCAAAGTATTTTACAGTAAGCCTGTGTAAACCCAGCTCGATCTGCCTGCGTGTCCTGCAACCGTTAGAGCTACTAAACAAGATTTTTGGGAAGAGGGCTAATCAATCCCTGAATGCAGCACTGACAGAGCATGCCCGTCTCCAGGTCCGAAAGGTCATTTCCTCATTTTAATTAGCATTTGTGGCTGCGTTAATTGAAGTGTGATTGATGATGGTGGAACTCTGTTGTTGCACAAGAGCAACTAAGGCAAAGAACAATGAAAATGAGCTGAGGCAGGGAAATTCTTCTCTCGTTTGGAAGTTTGAACAAGGGCACGAAAAGATTACTTAAACAATGAACAACAGACATTTTCTTTTCTATCTAAACATCTATTCCTTTAAAACATGCAAACTTTGATGGTCACAACTCTCTTTCTTTAGCTCCTGGTGGTCCGACATTCACAATAGGGAAATCGGTGTGGCTGTTGTGGGGCATCGTCTTCAACAACTCCGTCCCCATTGAGAACCCCAAAGGAACCACCAGTAAAATCATGGTACTGGTCTGGGCCTTCTTTGCTGTCATCTTCCTGGCTTCTTACACTGCCAACCTCGCTGCTTTCATGATACAGGAGCAATACATCGACACAGTGTCTGGCCTCTCAGACAAGAAGGTAAGAGCCTGAATGAAATAAAGGCCAAGCATTCCTTGGAGGAATGTCAGAGTTTTAAACTAAGATGATTTCATATTGAAAAATGATGACGTTGTAGCCATTTTGGTCAAACCTTGAAATTAACTTTATGATGTCATGCATTGTTGCAACACGTTACGCCTGGAATATGTGTTGTGAATGACTCTCAGCTACTACCACATCCAGTTTTAACTCAATATCTATAATAGTGATGGGTCGGTCACAAACATTTCGGCTTTAAGAGCCGGCTCTTTGAAGTGAATGACGGTATCCAGCTCCTCACTGAGAGTCATTCTCATTTTTTTTTGTTCGTTTTTTTGTTTTTTGTTGTGAAAGCCACGCAAAGATTTGTGGCAGCGAGCAAGCTGCTTGTGTCCACACACACAAGGTGCGCTGTGCTGTCTCTGTAGCCCCTCCCCACTCAGAGTGTGTCTGAGAGGGGAGGGGCTACAGAGACACAGCAGCACAGTGAGCACTAATTAATTATATTTTAAGTGTTCTTGTGTTGTTTCACTGTATAGTTGTAAATGTGTAAACAATTCGCACATTGTG
This sequence comes from Kryptolebias brasiliensis, assembly GCA_028566095.1. Classification (NCBI taxonomy): domain Eukaryota; kingdom Metazoa; phylum Chordata; class Actinopteri; order Cyprinodontiformes; family Rivulidae; genus Kryptolebias; species Kryptolebias brasiliensis. The sequence goes on from JAOXNZ010000064.1 coordinate 20,775,458, forward strand.
TGATTGAACCCTATTGTTTATTTCAGATGGGTCTTTACTTTTAGTTGTTTTTCATCATTTATTTTGTAGCACTCTGTTCTCCTGTTTTTTAGAAGCTGTTGCTTCTTTTTTGCTGTGCCATATAAAGAAATATT
>JAOXNZ010000064.1:20778661-20789057 GCA_028566095.1 Kryptolebias brasiliensis
CTTTTTTAGAGCCAGTTTTGACAAAAGAGAACAACTGTTGTGATTCTTCTGTTAAAAATGTCAAAAATCCCATTTGATTTTAATCTTCTGGATGAGATGTTGGCCTTTATTTAGTCTTATTAAAAACTGGCGGATTTCAGTTGAATCTATTACAGTTCAGTCTGAAGAGTGATTAGATCTACACTGTATTATACACTGTATTATACATTGTATTAACACACACACACGCTGGACAGAACCATTCATTTAGCTCTGCTCCAAAGGTCAGTGCCATAACCAAGATGAATAAGTCTTCTTTGTTTATGGTCTAATTGAGCTTTAACAGACAGATTTCTGCTTTGTTTTGTGTAACGACATGAACCTCTGGCACAGATTGAACCAGATTAGGATAATCTGGGTGCAGTGGAATAAACTGATATCAGTTTTTATCAAATTGAGGTGAATGATCAGTTTAGTCCATTTATTCAGCTTTGGGTTCTGCTGCTGATTAGATCAGTTTTGGATCTGAAGAGAATTTCATTCTTCTGATTAGTCCCACATCCATTTTACTGCTTTTACCTCTTCTCTTCATTTTAGTCTCTCTTTTCTATGTTTCTCTCTTCATTATCCCAGTGTCATTGTTTTTCCTGATCTTTTTTAACTCACTTCATTTTGCACTAACCTTTTCCATCCATCCATCCATCCATCCATCCATCCGTCCATTTTCTTTACCGGCTCCTTTCTGGGTCAAGGGGAGCTGGTGTCTATCTCCAGCAGTCACTGTGCGAGAGGCGGGGGACACCCTGAACAGGTCTCAAGTACTAACCTTTTCCTCCAATCTTATCTTTTTTTAAATTTTGTATCTGGTTTCACTTTTTTTATTTTCTCCCTATCCTGTTTTCTCCTGCTTACCCTTAAACATGCCCAACTCTTAACATTTTTTTGTCAATATTTTATCTTGTTTGCCGACATCCCCTCTCCCTGTGTATTTCTGCCGTCATCAACCTTACATTATTTTGCTTTTTACATCTCTTTTTTTCCTCTTTTTATTGCCTATTTCAAAAGACGAAGTAGCAATAATGTTTTTGTCTGTGTTCGTGTGAGTGTGTGCTTTTGTTTGTCTGTACTGTTAACCAATCATCTCATTAACTACTGGATGGATTTTAATGAAACTTTCAGTACGTAGTAGTATGTACATCTACAACTGATTAACTTTTGCAGTCAACTCAATTCAAGATGGCTACCACAGCTAATTGATATTAGCCAACACAAACATGGCAATAATTGAGATATTGAACTAAAATTTGAAGTGGTAGTATTACAAGGTTTGACCAAAACTAACTCCATCCCTTCTTATCATAAAACTATGTTTAAAAAAAAAACTCTGGCATAAAAGCCGACAACCAATATGTATTTCTTCAAGGAATTCTAGGCCTTCAGTTTACTTCTTTCGCTCTCTGTTTGTTGGGTTTTAACTTGCTGATGTTGCCTTCCACTGTTTATTTCTCTGATCTTCTTCTCCCTCCCCCACTTCCTCCTCCCATCTCCTGTCTCTCCACAGTTCCAGAAACCACAAGAGCATTACCCTCCTTTTCGCTTTGGGACAGTCCCAAATGGGAGCACAGAGAGAAACATCCGCAGCAACTATCCTGACATGCACACACACATGATGAAATACAATCAGAAGGGGGTGGAAGAGGCCCTGGAGAGCCTGAAAAACGGGTAAAGATTTGCTCACATTTTAAGCGTTTCGCATAATTACAACCAGGAAGCTATTTTTAACTTTCTTCCCTCCCTTCCTTTGTGTCAGCTTTATAAGACAGCCCGGAAATAATGATTATAATTTCAGTGACACTGCAAAAATTTGATGCTCTTTGTGTTTCACACCTATTTCTGAATTAGGCCACTGTGATGCGTGTATTTTTAGATGCAGTCATGTCTCATGTTGCTTATTTTATAATAAAGAAGTGGCGTCAAACATTTCATCTTGACAAAGATGTAAAATAAATTTAAAGCCCTTGAAGATGCGTTCTGGACTACAGGATGCTTATGTTAAATATTTTTATTAGTATAAATATGTCAGTGTGAGAAACCTGAAAGTTGTCTGGGATGGCAGCTCATCTTTGTGAGCATCATGGTTCCAAAGATAACACACCAATCCATCATTACACTTAACTTGGAAGAAGAAAACTGACTCTAGTTGGTGTAATCAGAACAACTGACCAACAATCCGATGACCAATAACCACCAAACATCTGCAATGTTGTAACAAAGAGCATCATAAATATCATCTAGATATGCAGAAAACAAGTCATTTTGTAAGCTTAAACTTATTATCAAAAGGTATTTTTGGTCAAACCTTGAAAATAATGTTCTACACAATCTCAAGCAACATCTTGAGACGTCACACTCAGAGTACATGATGTGAATGACTCTCTACTACAATGCCAAATTTTAGTTAATTATCTGTAAAACTGACTGAGTTATAGCCTAGTTTATAGTGGCTAATGCCAATTAGCTGTGGTGGCCATCTTAAATTGAACTGACTTCAAAAGTTCACCAGTTGTAGATGTCCCTCCAATGATTACTTTTTGCGAGTTGTATCAAATTTTGTTCAGTGGTTCAGGAGAAAAGAACCCTCAACTCCAAATATTTTTTCATCAAGTCTGCTGACGTTCTGACTCGATCAGATCACTGTTTTACCAAAATACAGCCTCACACAGCTACTGTTGACTTAGCAATCTTGCAGCAAAAGAATTCCTTCAAAGCTTTTTGCTCAAAGTTACATGTGCTATTGCCAGTTAAAAGGTCAATCATTTCTTTATTCAAACCACTACAGTTTCTTGCAAATTAATTAAAGGATCACTGTGATTGATTACCAGACTTCAGTTTCAGGTGAGTTGATTGTTCCTGTAATTAGATGAAGGCAGCACAACCCAAAAGGTTAAAACCGGGTCTAAAACCTGGATCTTATGAGGGAAAGAGTGAGGAATAAATTGGAACTAATGAGGATAATTTATTATATTTTTGCAGGAAGCTGGATGCCTTCATCTATGATGCTGCAGTTTTGAACTACATGGCTGGGAAAGACGAGGGGTGCAAACTGGTGACCATTGGCAGCGGGAAGGTGTTTGCCACCACTGGATATGGCATTGCTCTGGAAAAAGACTCACGCTGGAAACGACCTATTGACCTGGCATTGCTGCAGTTTCTTGGAGATGGTGAGCACAGACCTAAACAATACGAACTGCAAATAGTCTAAAACATGAAATCATTCTGTCAAAGTACACACAGCTCACTCTCAGTTCTAGCGGTTTGAGTACTATAGAGGTGCATTTGTAATTTCACCACAGAACTGTAAATTGTGCAATAAGTCAATTTTAAAGTCCTTGTCAAAGTGATTAAACCTTTTTGGAAAAGATCATCACTTTTGACATGAGTTGAGTATGAGGGTATGACCCAAAGACCCAGAAGCAGCCTTCAGTGCAGGATCAAAGAAGGCTTGTCACATCAGAAGTGCTATCAAAACTATTTTGGCAAACTGGGCTGGAAGCCTGTTGTCATTTTCTTTAATAGTTTAAAAGATTATTTTTTGTGAATTCACCTCCCGAGGTCCAACTGACCGTGAGAACTCTTTTTTGGCTCTTTTAATGTAATTGCTGCTCACTACTCTTCCTATACACTAAATTTGGCTTCCTGAAGACTGTCATTGCATAAATAGTATAAATGATTTTGTATGCATTTAATTGAGGCAATGACGAAGGCAAAATAGACTTGTCAACCAATGAGAGTGACAGAACAAAAGAAAAAAATAGTTTTTAGTGTCTTGGTACAACTCTCTACCATCTAAACTTTCATCCATCCTTTATCTTCTAGTTGTGCAAATTCACCACGACCTGTCTTTAACTTTGGTGTCACTTTATTCTTTCATCATGAAAGGCTTTGTGCTGGGAAACAAAGTAAATGAGTTTGATGAGTTTGAGTTTGATGCCAATATAGACAATAATGTTGTAATAAGGTGTACCCGAAACTCAAACACCTCAAGAAACATTTGACTGAAAAGAATTAAACCTGTGTTCATTTTTTTTAACACTAATGAAATAAATTATAGGATATTCTGCCAATGTGGAACTCTTTTTCTCCACAACATTATGAAATAAAGAAAATGAAATGGGTATGCAAAGGTTCTCCAAATGCCAACATGCAAGTGGTCAGAACTGGACTTCAAGGTGGATTCCAAGCATGGCAGAGCTGCTAAGAGTGGTGCATCGCTACAGAAGATTAGTACCACCATCTAAATTAAAATTCAGGTACAATTTTGATCCAGAGGTAGTCTCTGACCATTTGATCACGTCTTGTACATGACATGAAGCACAACCACCAAAACCACTCACATTTTCTAACCTTTGTCTCTTGGGGTTTATTTTTGTCCCACCGGCTCTCTGTTTGGGCTCTTTATAGCTAGCATCAGTCCAGATCACTAAATGCTGTGTCAGCAGGAAAATGGATTTACAGGGAAGAGTTAATATCCTGCAGAACAACAGGGTGTTAGGAATAGGATTACCTCCTTCATACACACCAACACACATGCCATGTTGGCTGCTGCTATGGACTTAATATCCTTTCTCCTCTGGGAGCTTAAGAGCAGTCCACACACACATTCACACACTCTCTGAGCTTCTATTAGGAAAAAAAAAAATCTACATACAGTCATTGAGTGAATAAATAGTCTCTAGAGGGGGCCACCTGTTCTGAAATCTGGAGGAGATGGTTATGTAGCATTGATGTTATGCTCTGTATTTAATGATTTATTGCTCACATGAAATGCATTTTGGTCACCTAGAAAAAAAACAAACCAAAGCTTTATTTTTTCAGTGCAAAAAGGGAAGAACATTTATATGTTTAGTATTTTCTTCTTTTGTTTTGCCTCAAAGTCCTGCTTGTTTTAGGATGTTTATTGCAGTTTTCCCTGCTGAATCTGCAATAAACATGGAAAGGATACATTTAAACCTTAATCAATATGCAGGAGGTATTTGCTATCTGAAGATATAGCTGTGCCATGATGAGACGAGAGTGAAATCTCTCGGCTTTTTTTCCAGTATCTGCTTTGCTCCTGTGTTCTGTGATGTGTGAAAGATAAGGAGCCTCCGTCATGCAGCTGGATCAAGCAAACTTCCAAATAATACTCCACTGAATGAGCCTTTTTCTTCAGCTAAAAGCCTCCTGCAAAGCAAAGGGTAATACCAGAGATAACGTTGGTCTTTTATTCTATGGAGAAAGGTCCATGGGATCCTTAAAGGATTGTAATTTCGGTTTTACTTTCAGCTTTTGATGTGCTTGTTTTGGACTGAGACTGTGCAGCTCTAGTGTGCACTCACACTGTTGTTGTAAAATTGTATTTTTATTTTAACTATTTTATCACTAACTGAAATATAAAAACTTTTAAATTTACTGTTTGTAAGGCTGCAGACCTAAATATATTTTTGTCTTTCAGCTTCACAAATTAAGTGTGTTTGGGAACTTTGGCACTTCTGTTAAAAATAAATCAATTAAGCTAAATTTAAGTATATACTTTAAGGGTATTGGTTGCTTTTTTTTTTTTTTTGAGGTAATGTTTTATACACTGTCCCCCACTGTCAACACACCAAATTTTGACAGTTTACAAGCAAACAGTTAAGTCAAGTAGGTCTTTTAAGGCTCTTGACTGTCAAAGTTAAATCTCAACATGTGTTTCACTGATAAAGAACAGATTAATCACCACTGGATTGGACTGGATTACAAACCAATGAAACCGCAAGCTGGTAGTCTGGAGCCATAAATTCACTTTGTGTCACATGTTTTATGGCAATTCACTTGCTCAGGGTTAGAGTTAAGGTTAGAAACAATATCAGTCCATTTTGTTTTTCCATCCTGGTGTGGATTGACTCTCTTTGCTTTTGATTGATGATAGCATCACTTTGACAAGTGCATGTACCATGTGGAACAAAGATGACACAGATACAGGACACAAACACACATAAATCTTCTTTTGTGTGTGTGCACAGTGGTCAGTGCACTATGTGAGTTGGTAATCAGCTCTTAACACTGATGGCTTTAGATAAGTAATTATTTTTTGAAAATGTCACAGATGATGAAAAATACTTGTAGGTTTTGTGCACAGAGCAGAAATTTAGACACAGCCGGTCCCTAAACTAGGAGTCACAAATGATGAATCCATTTAGAGTAATTGTGAAATCCATGCTTAAGACAGATGTTTCTCTTGTAAACCTTAGAATGGACTGGTATCAACTCTGTGAATCATACTGCTCTGTAACAATTAAAAAATACTCTCGATAATTTACAATTGGTAACAAATATACAAATTGGTGTTTGTGACACATTCAATACAGTTGAGATAATAGACATTAGTAGCTGCAAAGTCTAGTTCTCATTCTTTGTTTTACTATATCACTTTTTTTTTTAAAAGATCTAATATGTTCTTGTTTCCTTGTCTTTATTTGGAAACCTTTAGGAGACACTGAACGACTGGAGACAGTATGGTTGTCTGGTATCTGCCAGAATGAGAAAAACGAAGTGATGAGCAGTAAGTTGGACATTGACAACATGGCAGGCGTCTTCTACATGCTTCTGGTGGCTATGGGCCTCAGCCTGCTGGTGTTTGCCTGGGAGCACTTGCTCTACTGGAAACTACGACTCTCTCTCCACAAATCTCACAAACTTGACTTCCTGTTGGCCATTAGTAGGGTGAGATTTTTGTAAATTTCCTGATTCACTGTAAAGATTTTTTTGTGAAAAAGTTGTTTTGAGTCCGAAATTGCTTTCCACGCATTGATTATTTAATTATGAGACTAATTGTCCTGCTGCAATTGAGTTAGTTGCATCAAATCTTGGTTGGGAGATTGAAAGACTGGTTCATCAATAGATTTGACAAATTGACTTTTCTCCATGTGATATGTTGTTTTACATGGAGTTTTATTTGATGCAAAGTTAGTGAATCTGATAGGTATTTGTATCTGATAGCACGGTTTAAATGAAAGACCGTATTTTGATAGTAGTTAAAATAAACTATTGTTCTCAGGGAAAAGAGAAGACAGAGAAAAGGGAAACAAAATGCAACTAAAAGCAGCTTTAATTCTGGAGTTTACTCAGCTATTTATTTTGATGGCAAATGTTTATTTGCAATTGGTCTAAATCATTAATCAGTTTGGTGATACAATTATTTGACAAAGAGTCTATATGAGCAAAAAGCTATGGCTGAAGTTGCAGCTAGGGAAATATCTATGGACTCCAGCCTCCTCAGCTATGCAATTACAGTATTGTGCCTGGATTTTATCAGATTAACGGCTAAATAATCCTTAATGGGTGGCCCTTAGGGCCAAATTAAATTTGGCTCCTTCAGGATCTCAGTAAGCAGAGAGAAGTCATAGAAACCTGTTTTCTTGTGTGTCCATGGAGATTTTTTATTTTCTGAACGGGACTTTTGTTTGTTATTTGTATTTGCTGAGACAATCCTCTCAGCTTAAATAGGTTTTGGTTGAGTCCTGAAAAAACACTTTATGTAGTGTTTAAGTTTTTTATTTCTTGCTAATGAGTTTTTGTATTTGTTAATGAAAAGTTGTTCATTTTGAGATTTGTTTGAAATCATATCTGTAAAATTTTCCACTTTGGATTTTTTGTTTGAGGTAGAGTTGAAATATTTAGTTTACTTTGGCCTACTAATATTTCTTAATATAAGTAACACTTTCCTGTTTTTGATCTATCAGGGTATTTACAGTTGTTTCAAAGGAGTAGAGGATCCCGGACGTTCATCTGGTTTGGCCAAACCTGACCTGACCTCCAACTATGCTCAAGCAAACATGCTTAAGATGCTTCGCACTGCCAAGGATCTGGTCTCCACTGCCAATGTTGAGAGCTCTCTGGACAACGCCACAAAGACCATAGAGCATTTAAGTCGTCATGGTGGGACCTTACCTGTTCGTGTTCCACAAGTTTCTACGGAGGCCGTGCCAGGAGGCTTTGCTTATGTTACTGAAAACCACTGCTCCCTTCCTCAGCGCTCTCTTACCCCACCTCTAACTGGTGTTACCTCTCTGAAACAACACAGGGGTGTAACCAGGCCAACACCCCTGCGCTACACACTTCCAACCCGCTCTTCATCATGTCTGTATGACAGACCACTTCCTGTATCCAGCCTGAGTACCCCCCACCTGGCTGTAGGAGAGCCTCTTCCTCATCAGCACCCACATCACTACCAGACCACTGGGAGACTCTATGTAGACTCCCATCATCACTCCCCTTTCATTCCTTACTCAGATCTCCAACTGCCAGACATCTACGCATCACATCCGGTTTCCTTATCCCAAAACCAACATGTCGAAGTGGGCTTCTCCCAACCAAAACGGAGGTCTAAGAGTTTTCAGAGTGACAATGGGGATGTAGAAAGGAGAAAACATGGGGAACAGGGAAAGAATGACAAAAGTCCTATTGGTCTGAGTGAGCTCAAGGCCAATCACCTTCATGATAGTCATGTCTCCACCCCAAGTGTTGACAACATTTATTTAGGAGAGGGGATGTGTCCTCGGGTAGAGAACTATGGCTCCTGGCCTCCAGAGGACCTTGTGTTGAGAGGGCGACGCAGGCACCGTCGACCCTCTTTTCTTAAAGCAACTTGGGGTAGTGAGCAAATTCGTCAGCTTGATGAATCCCAATCTTCTTTGTCAAGCCAATCACCTTCAACCTTGCCTGACCTGTTTCCATGCGTTGTTACTCCAACCACATCTGCTAAGCCTTACAATCCTGCCCATCTTCGAAACAACCTGTGCCTCCCAAGGAACCAGGCCTACCTCCACATCAGGGAGGACCAGAGGAGGCCTAATGGGCGTAAGGGCCAGAGACTGCGCTACTCCCACTCCACCCACCTCCCAACATATGGAGAAGCAGTACGACATGGAACTGGGCTAGGGCAAGGTATGGTGCGGAGAGCCACCAGCCTGCTCAGCCGTCAGTACGCACACTACCTGAACTCATACCCTGGACTCCCTCTTTACCATGGTCCACTAGATCTCCAGCATCACAGTCAGGCTTCCAGCCCAGTTTGCCAGCTGTTGGCCTGTGGTAGTGGGCGATGTGGAGGCCAGCGGGCCTTGCTGTACCAGGACAGCTTATATGGAGCTTATGGGTTCTATCAGGGATCTCAGACTGGATCAGAGGCTCCAGTAGGGCAGGGAGTGGGTAGCCATTCTGTGGGGAGTCCTTGTGTACTTAGACCATGGCGACGAGTTTCCAGTTTGGAATCAGAAGTCTGATTGGAATCCATAAGACCTTATTAGATGGAAACTGTGGAAAAACAGGAGAAGACTCTTAAACAATACCACTGTGGAAACTGTTCTTTGGTTTGCGTTTTTGTAAAATTTAAAATAACTGTTGATTTTCATTGTGACTTTGTGTGGTAAAGAATAGAGATTTGGGTCAGACGCTATAAAAGGACTGCACTGTCACCAATATATCCTTGAGAAAGCTGTGGAAAACTGGAGTTGGCTGGTTTAACTCAGTTGCTGCTTTCCATTCAACAATGTTTGGGTTTTCTGCACTTTTATGTGCACCAAGTTTTACAAATGCCCGTGTTATTGGTGCATAGTTAAACTATAATTAGAGTTTCCATGCTGTGTGTGTTGTATTTTTGTATTGTGGATGGCTGGAATTCAGTCTCGGGTATTGTCTTGTGGATGAATCGTTGACAGCTGGAAAGAAATACTAGATAAGAGATATTTTCTTTAAATACAACCACCACCAACAAGTAGCCATTGTAGCATGATATCTGAAGGCAGCTGTGATGACAATATGAACAGTTTCTTTGAACAAAAGGCAATCAGTGTTCCATACTGAAGAGCATCAGTTTTCTGAAGCAAAAAATTCAGTTGGAGACATCTGTTAGTGAGTTTCAGATAATGTCTTGAATCGTAATTCCTCACATCTTCACATATTGATCAGCCAGAGGAAGCAATGACTTTGTGAAAGCAGTCCATATGAACACAATCTGCAAAAATGATAGCAGGATTAGAACATCATTGACCAGCACTAGGTGTCTAGAAGAGATAATTTGGATTTCTTGGTATAGGAACCTGTGTAGTTGTTATCAGCACTCAGAATTATCTCAGTTTGGAGAATCAGAAGTTCTAATGGAGATTTCAAGCAGCTAGTAAAAGTGGGACCTGTTAGATCACAAAATCCAGCCATCTAAAACAACTCAAAAGTCAAAAATGTCAGTTTTCAAGTGAAGATGGCTGGATAGTTCAAGTGAAGGCTAAATTGTAAATGTTTGCCATTTTAAATTAGCATCAGATGGATGTTTACATAGAAGTCTACAGTTTTTTTTTATTATTTACACAGGATAGTGGCAGTTGAAGAGTATCTATTT
>JAOXNZ010000064.1:20789157-20812037 GCA_028566095.1 Kryptolebias brasiliensis
TTACACAGGAGAGCGGCAGTTGAAGAGTATCTATTTGCTGCAAAAGTAATTCAGTATAAAAATGAATGAAATGTTTTTTCTTTAGTGTGTGAGTTTTTTTTAGATTAAACTAGATCTTTGGAAGAGATGTCTGACAGTCTGACCAGCTGTTATCTTAAGGTATTATCTCACTGGGCTGCAACTGTTGGCAACTATTTGGTGAATAGCATTTACTAGGGAGTCCCCAAAATGTCTCAAGATGTTTGCGATGGTTCTCAGTTTCCTCCTGAAAGTCGTAGAGGTTCGCAGCCTTGCCGCTTTAATTTTGTACATTAAAAAGATTTGTGGGAGTGGCTGCCAAGGTGGGTACGATAAAAGCAATAAAATAATACACGAGCTACAATACAGTTTTACAAGCCTTGCACATGGATACAGGCTGAGATTTTCAAAAATTTGGCTGCTCAAAGTCCGGCCACGCAACCCACCAACTAGTCTTTTACAATCAGTGACCAGTGAGATACTATCCTTACCTTTTTCAGGTTGGGTTTCTCCTTGATTGTCTAAACTGATATTGTGCTGACTGTTGTCTACTGCAGGTAAGATACTGACTGATGATAACAACTCCACGAAGTTTCACAAAAAGAAATCCAAACTATCTCTTTTTAACCACTGACTTTTCATCCTCATTGTCTCTCATTGTGAGGCTACAACAACCCACAGACCTCACATTAAATAAATTATGTATTCTAAGTACTATAACAATGTAGACGAATGTGTTATTTAAGACTGGTTAATGTTATATTCATGTATTCTACATATATTAGGACTTTATAATCACTGTTTTTCTAAACACCTCTCTCACAGTCTAATTTTTTTTCTTTTTTTTAATTGTTAATTTATTGGAACATTTGCTACAACTGTTATTAGCTGTCAGTTTGCAGATGAACATTTTCATTATTCCCTTTTTCCACTCTTTTATATTCCCTTGTTGTCCCTCTTTTTACCACCCCCTTAATCTCTTCAGTTAACCAACTTAAACAAGACAAGTGAAAGCTATTCTAGTATCTATATTACCAGGCTCCTTCACCCTGTAATTAATCACTAAGACCAATTAAACAGCCTTTTTGGATAAATATGCATGTGTCTTTTTTATTCCTTGTAGTTTGCTTTATGCCTATTTTCATAATGTAGAGAAAACAGTGTTTTATTATCTTATCTGTTATACTTAAACAGATTGTTTTAAATGAAGCTCTGTGTAACTTAGCACGGTTTATTAGAGTAAGTGTTAACACTGTTATCACAGCTTTGGTGTGCACCAAACACTTCCAGTCTCTGGTGTAGGTTGACTGAAAATTGACCACAACAATGAAGAGAAACCTGAGAAAAACAGTCCTTATGTCATAAGAAGATGTCTTATGACAGTTTACAACGTATTTTTCAGATGTATGAAAATGACTGTGGCATGAGAGTTTGCAGGCACACCTGAAAGCTGGAAGGCTACTATAACGCTTTTGGCAGCTACTTCTTCAAATTTTAAACCCCCATCTCTTAACAGAAGTTTCTAAAAGGAAGTTTTTACTCCATCTACGGTTCCATACGTGCAAAAATTACCTTTATGAGAGTTTACACAATGACTTTTATCAATTGTAAGGAATAACTTCAGGGAGATTCTTAAGGTGTTACCCTGGTACTTAATCCAAATACTGAGTATTTTGTTCACCAATGCCTTCAATGACCAACTTTTTTCACTAAGTACATTATTTATCCTCTGTAATCAACTGCAAATAAGTTATATAGTTTGTATTTCTGCACATTGGTCGTGAGGAATCAACCAGATTTCTAGCCTTCCAAAGTCAGGAGACAGGGGGGAGACAGTTGTCCCCCAGTCTCACAACTAACAACAAAAAATATAACTACATTAGGTTACTGTGTCCAGCCTAACTATAGTGCTTCCATTTTAACAGAAACTACTTAAATTTGCAGGGGCATACAACACCATGTGAGCAGCTTTATGGGAATTTCAAGTTTGAAAAAAGAAATGAGGATCTTGAACAAATAGCCAATCCAACAGATTATCTGTTCCCTGATCAAAACCTCCTTCTCTGATCATGTCATATGGAGGACAGCCATCTGCTGCAGGCTCCTGGAGGAATACTCTTAGCATTTGGGTTGTACGTTGCCCTGCGACTCAAATACACTGCAAGGACAGACCAGCTGCCACCAATGCTCCTTTTTTAATTTAAAACCTACAATAAACTTTTGTTTTGGTTTGTTGAACCGGACAAAGTCACGACATGGTGAAAATTTTAAAGTTGCATCCACCTGAAGTAAATTCAGATAGAAGCTACATCAACTCAAGGTGACCTGTTGCCATGGCAATTATTCTCTCTGTGTGCTGTTGTCATGACAAGATAAGACTCCATTGAGGAGACCAGATGAGTAATGTTACAGAGTCCAAACATTGAGCACTTTGATTTTTCCATTACTCTCTGCTTTGTTACTGGGGCATTGCCTTGGACCAGACCAAAATATTGATTTAATCTTCCGCTCTACTACTGATCCTGTATTTTTAGAGTTTAAGATAATTGGACTTCTCTTTTATCCCCGAAGAGCACGAAAGGGGCTCAAAAGACTTTGGTGATTGAATAATTAAGATATGGTTGTTGGCATAACAAAGACTGGATTTAGACTTGAAAAAATGTATTTGATCTTTTTTTTTCCTAGTATAATTGTCTAATTTCACAAATGAACACAAAGAAAGTATTGTGGAAGAAAATGTAGCTTACACTTAACCTTTGAAGTACTTACTTTAACAAGTCTAATGAGCCCTTTCATAGATCATCTTGAATATTACATCATCAGTGTAGTTATTGATTCAAATTTTAAATAATGAGAAATAAAACTCGTTTTAGCTCTTTTATAGTCAAGAGTTTAAGTTTTTCATTTGTGTTTAAAAAATATCAATTAAAAACTAATAGTTTACATGTAAAAAAAGTAACTTTTTAGTTTTATTATGTTGTGATAAAATGGCATCTTTGGGTTGAGAACATTTTGGTACATAGAGGAGTTAATGTTTGACTCCTTGACTGGAAACTTCCCAGGTTCTGTAGCAACAAAACAAGCCCAAATCATGAGCCCTCCACCACCATGCTTGGCAGTCTTTATGAGGTGTTTATGTTGATGTGCTGTGTTTGGCTTTTTGGCCAAGTATGACTCTGCACATTATGGCCAAATGATCAATTTTAGCCATTTTATTCTTAAAAAAAAATATTGTTTCAAAGTCTTGTAGTTTGTTTAGATGAAAGTTTACAAACATAAATCATGCTGCCATGTTCTTTTTTGGAAAAAAGGCCTGTTTTTTTCCTGGCAATCTTTTCAAATAAGCCAGACTTGCTCAGTCTTTTTTCTAATTTTACCATCTAGGACTTTTAATATTTAAAATGCTAACTGAGGCCTGTAGAGAATGAAATGTAGCTCATGATGCTTTTGAAGTACCATCTGGTCCTTAGGGTGAACTTGTTGGGATGACCATTGCTTGGAAGACTAGCAGCCATCTTAAATGTTTTCCACTTGTAAATAATCTTTCTCAGTATTTAATATTAGACACCAAATTGTTTGGAAACAACATTTGACCCTTCCCAGACTAAAAGGTTGTGACCATTGCTTCTCTACTTACTTTTTTCATCAATACAAAGTTAATAAGCGTGCAGTTTTTTCCTCTCACTCCTGGTTTTGACTGATGGTCACTTCAATTAAAATAACATTATGTAATACTTTATCTGCTGTTGTGAGCCTAAGGTTGAATTTATTAAATATTAAGGTCTTATAAGATCAGTTTTGTTAAAACATGATAAACTAAACCTTTTTATTTCAAAAAGAATGAACTAACATAGATTTAATCATGTTATTTATTTATTTATTTTTTACACCTTTACTGTTTCAGACCTCCAGACTTTCTTTATCAGTATTTGGTCTTTCTTGACACCCAAACAAAAGCATTTACTTTATATGAACAGATGGATAACAGGAACTGACGCTTCGGGAAGAAAGGGGAACATTTTGTTGCCAGTTGTTGAATTTATGATCCTAAAGTGTTCTTCAACACAATGTGAGGTTCATTTTGTGAAACTATGTTCTGATTCAGAGTAAAATACTAAAAACAGCATATGCTGTAGGGCTAGGGTAACTTCTAGCTCACTAGTTGCAGAGTATGCAGCAAATGCCAAATAACATATATATATTTTTTTATTAAAGGAAATAAAGTCTGGAAACAAATGTCAGAACCAAATGTTTAAATCCAAAAGAAGATACAGGAGTTGGATGGTTGCTTGGGTAATTTCACTCAAATAAACCAAAGTCTGTTTTATTGTATTCATCTAGAAGGATTGAAAAGAAAATGAAAGAAAGCAGTGGAGTGACACAAAGTAAAAAGAGAAGGTTTGGACTTGCTGCAGTGAGGACCGTTAGATGAGACACATGCACTGTAGAAGTGCCCAAATGTTTCTGAATTTAAAACAAAACCTGATGCAAAAGTTGGCAAATAGACAAACTAAGATAAGTTTTTAAGATACTTAGGAGGATACAACTTTGTAAGTTTTCCAAGAGTTCTTTACATTGATAACAAAACAGTAATTAGGATTCACTCCACTCACTTGTCTCACCCAGTGTCTGAGAGCCCTGACAGATTGTAGTGTGTGTGTGTGTGTGTGTGTGTGTGTGTGTGTGTGTGTGTGTGTGTGACTTTTAGTTGCATCAAACCTGATAAAGAACCCGTCTTAGCAAGTGATGAAAGCTGTGAGACAAGATGTGAGTCATGCATATGAAAACAATGGGACGGGCTGCAGTTTGACACAGCAGCATCAGCCTTCACAAACAGGTACACTTTCCAATAATCTCTCCTCGGGGAGCGGAGCAAATGGAGGAATTAAGAACAATTAAATGCCTTTAGCAGCATGGAGATTTAATATTCTTGTCAGGATGACTCAGAAGCCTTTAAGGACCACCCTTGAAGCAGAAACATCATTCATTTATTCACACAGACACACATCACTTCACTGTTTTCCAGCAGGGACGTTCAAGTCTTTCATCTAGTGGGTGAATCTTATTGCTCGTGATTAAAAAAAAAAAAAAACGTTTAAAGAATTAGAGGCCTAGCGCTTCTTGAAGAAATGCATATCACCCGCCACATTTCATGTCACAGTTTTAAACTAAAGTCATCTTGTGTTGAGAAGGGGTAGAGTTTTAGCCATTATGGTCAAACCTTGTAATTTCAGCTCAGTATTTGTAAGCTTTATTGAAGTATAGCCATTTCTGTGTTGACTAACATTGATTACCTATGGTGGCCATGTTGCATTGGGTTGACTCCAAATGTTAATGAATTATGGATGTACATCCAATGGTTAACCTTCTGAAAGTTTCCCTACAATTTGTTCAGTGGTTCATGAGATATTTTGCTAACAGACAAACATGCACACAGACACAACCTTATCACCCTGCAATCTTTAGCTGCAGGCAATGAATATAAGCAGAATTTGTCAAGATCTTGAGCTTTTTGTGGTTGATTGTTTTGTTTTATTTCTTTTGTTATTGTGTTTATATTTTTTCATGTTTTCCTTGTTTTATTTTTGAGAATCCTTGTGTTTAGTTTCTTAGTGTCTCTTTGCGTCATTAGCCAGTTTTCCCTCAGTCGTGTTCTTTGTTAACCATTCACACCTGCCCCTCAGGTTCATCAGTCTCAGCTATTTCTACTAGTAATCATTCAGTCAGCCTACTTTCCCTCCTCAGTTCGTCTTCCTGTTACCCTGTGTGCGACCTGCCTTGTTGTTTTTCTGCTTCCCAGTCTACTCTTTGTGCTCTTTGTAGTTCCGTTTTCTGTGTATTTTACTGCTGCCTTGTCGACATTTGTTTTTTGTTATTATATTCCTCTCTTTTGCATCCATGAGTCCTTACTTGCAGAATCTGACAGAATGCAGTGGCCCTTATAGTTTTCCAAGCATGCAGATGAACTTCAGAGCTGCAACCTTGACGGGGTCATCAGCCGTGATGTTGGGAGTCACCAGAGGGCAGGAGCCCGGTCTCCTCACACCTCCTGCCTGCTGTTAAATTGCTTCATACATTGTGGCAACAGCTCCAGATGCTCCGAGTCACCTTGAGACAATAGGCTAGTGTGGACTCACTAAAAGGTGAAATAAAGGAGAGAAAGGAAAAAAAAAAAGGATGAGAGGCAAAAAAAATGTTTTGGGCGATGGACAGGGGTGTGTTTGAGAAGGAAAGTGAAAGAAATACAGAACAAAAACGACAAGTGGAGAAGGAAAAATAGAGCAAAATGGAAGGGAAGAGTGGAGGGAATGATGAAAACAAGTGTCTGACAGAGAAATAAGTATAATTTGAATTGTGGGATGATAATGAAGAAATCAAGAGTATGTTGTGATAAAAAAAAGAAAAAGGAAAAAGAAAGATCCACAAGAGTCTAAAAGAATCTTCATTTCCGATCTAAAACTCTGCAATTTGGTAATGATAGACTCATTAAAAAGAGATTCACGAGCACAAAAAGAGGAAACTATTTTAGTGACATACATTCAGAAACGTGATGTAAAAATGACATCTGCTCTGGTTGTTTTGACTTCCAGCAGCACATTAACAAAATCATCAAAGCAGTACAGAAATTCTGAGTGTGACAGCTGTCTGTGCATATGAGGACACGTTTTATTGTGGTGCAGTATGCAATTAAACTTTGAATTTAGAACTCTGTTATGTGTGCGTGTGGGAGTGTGTGTGTGTGTGTGTGTGTATGCAGCTCCTCCGGTATCCGAGACAAGACGATTGGATCTGCCAGCCAGCACGAATGTTAATTACTTCCGCAATCTTTGGGCTCACTACCCCCCACCCACCCACATACACACACACACACACCCCTCCAATCAGTCCCATCTCTGGAAATGGAATGAGTTCGGCCATTCAGGAAAGAGCCGCTCCAGACTCCGATTCAAATCTGTTTCCAAAACCAAGAAATTCAGACGAGTGGAAAAACAAAATTCACAGCATGTTTGCAACTGTTTTCCACTTATAATGAGGATTCATTTCTACCTCACAAAAAAGGAACTTATGTTTAAACTAAACAAAAGAGGTACAACTCTGGAATATCGATTTACTTATAATTCCAAAAAGTTTCAGAAAAGGAAAAAAAAGCATCTTAATTAGGAAGCCGTGATTCATTTTATAATAACTGTGGAAACATACAGTGGTTTGCAGAAGTATTCATCTCTCTTTTTATGTAATTTGTTGTTTTACTAAATTGATTTTTATTTTGTTCATAAGCAATAATTCTACACAAATACTAGGATTATTTTAGTTAAATGGAGAAAAAACCCTTTAGATTCTAAAAATATAAATCTAAATAATAGTGCGTGCATATGTACTCAGCCCTCAGAACTCAGTACTGTGGTGAGGCACCTTTTGCAGCAGTTCCACTATCAGGTCTCTTCAGGTCCGTCTCCACAAGCTTCTAACCTCCGGAGTTTTTGTCCATTCTTTATTCTCCACCTTCTTCAGGTTGGACATGTCCAACAATCTTGATATCAAAGCAGAGATTCTCAGTTGGATTGGGGTCTGATCTTAGACTGGACCATTCCAGGACATTTAACTGGTCCTCCTTAAACCAGTGGAGTGTTCAGGGTCATTGTCCTGCTGGACAGTCTCAAATCTCTGGAAGTTCCCCTCAAGAATTTCTCTGTACATTACTTTGTCCATTTCTTATTTTACTTTGACCAGTTTCTCAGTTCTTGCTGATGGAAGACATCCCCACAGCACAATGCTGCCACCGCCATGTTTCACTGTGGGGATGGTGTTCTCGGCATGATGAGAGAAATGTTAGAAACATGGTGTCCTTGATGGCCTAAAAGTCTGAGTTTGGTCTTATCTGACCACAGCAGCTTCTTTGACGTGTTTGGGGAAGACATTTCAAACAGTCTATTTCTTTTTCTTAATCGGTGTCTTTTTCTTGCCACTCTTCCTTGAAGCCCTGCTCTTTGGCTTTCTGGAAGTTTTACTGATAAATGTCTTCCTTACCTGCTCTGTGAGTTTTGGTGGACGACCCTCTCTTAGCAGGTTAGCTGCGGTGGCATTATCTTATGTGGAGGGTTCTTTGGTCTTCATGATGTCTCTTGCTTGGTGATAGCCCTTACTTCTCAGACGTGTTGCACTGGTAAGGAGTCAGAGGGGTGTTTGACAGTACGCTCCATTAAAGGGTTTGAC
The DNA here is from genome assembly GCA_028566095.1 of Kryptolebias brasiliensis. Lineage (NCBI taxonomy): Eukaryota > Metazoa > Chordata > Actinopteri > Cyprinodontiformes > Rivulidae > Kryptolebias > Kryptolebias brasiliensis. Next base: position 20,797,390 of record JAOXNZ010000064.1, read on the forward strand.
AGGTTTACATCATTTGACACAGATTCCTCAAAGGTGGAGCTTATTTAGCAAATTTTGAGACTTCTGAAGGTAAAGCAAATGGGCACCACATTTGAGTTTTATAAGTTTAAAAAACTAAAACAAGTCCCCAAGCCCCCATTCAACCTTGATTTGTAGAATTACTGTCTTTAATCTAATTAAAAATCCAATTAAATTCCAGGTTGTAAGACAACAAAAAAGTAAAATTATTAAAAGGGAGTGTATTTAACATTTTATTAATTTTCTCCTCACAAAGGTTTGACATTTGTCAGCATAATATGCCTTTAAAAAAATAACAATTACATCTGTCAACATCTAATTAGCAAGTGCAAATATGGTTGTGAGATTAGGTTGTCCCAAATAAAATGTGTTTTTGAGTAATGTGTAAACCTTATCTGATTGGCTGCAACCTACTGATGCTGAATAACTTACTGAATTTGTTAAAGATTTTCTTTAATTGTAAAAACAAGAAAAGGTTTTGTTTGGAAAGAAAAACGTGATAATTTTGAAAAATTATTATTAGTGGCATGCACAGATTAACCAGATGTTCCTCTAATGCTCTGTGCGCTTATTGCCAATACTGCAGAACAAAATGTAGCTCTTATCTTTTAGGCAATTATGATTTTATACAGCAGAATTTTTAAGAGACAAAAGTAAAAAAAGGATATTGGTTTATGTCTTGCACCTGGTGTGGCCTTTTTCCACAACTTCTTGTTGATAAGTCAGATTTTTTTTCTCTTCCTTCACTGTCATCAATCTCAGTAATGCCACAGACTCCAATCCTGAAGCACACATGGCTTCTCAATGAGATTTTGGTGTGGCAAATCCAGGTGTGGGTTGTGTGTGCAGAGCCTATATATCATTAGAGATAACCTTGGTCAGAAAGGCAGAGGTGCAGGAAGTGGTTAGCTCTTTGAAAGTTAGAAGATACATTCGGTGCTTAGCTGAAAACTGTGGTTCCGATTAGCAAGTTTTACACAAATGAAGTCCTGTGAACAACAAGATAAAGGACACCGTCATCCCTCCTCTTGTCGTTTCAAGGCAACAGCTCTTGGGGTGTTTTGGCAATGATTACTTCAGCAAATTAACAAAACCTTGCTATGAGCCGCCAACAGCCCAACCAAGAAATCAATCCACACATCTCACAGTAGGTAATACACACCACACACACAGAAACGCTGCGGGCAAAGGAAGCCAAAACCAGAGCTGTCTAATTAACCAGTCCCACCTTCTTGACCGTATAGCCACAAGCGTTCTGATTATCAGCTTTATCTTTTCCTCTCTCTGAGTTCTCCTCTGATAATAAGAAGCTCCGCGCTGTGCTCCGCTGGAGGAAGAGAGGTAAGAAAGAGATTTGCCAGGATGTTGTAGACATAAATTTTGAGATTTTGCAAGTTTCATAAGGAGTGTGTGAAGATTTACTGAGTAAAGATGGAACACAAACCTATTTTTTGCCGTCACTAAACTAACCTTTGTCTGGTTTTATTTTTTACATTTTACCAATTAACTATTTCTGACTTCTTGGTCATTTCTTGGACCATGACAAAAGGACCATCTACTCATGTCACATAACTCTCTGCAAGCAGATACGTTTCAAGGTTCGTTTTCCCAGCTCTACCAGCTTTTGAAAGATAAAACAAATGAATGCGTAAAAAGCAACTTTCAAAGTCTGTGTAGCGTCTAGAGAAGCTGTCTTCCTCATCTTTTATAGTAATTTGCAGCGTCAATAAACGAAGCGACTGAAAGTGCAGCACCACAGGTCTGTATCCATCCAATCAGGACTGTCTCACCACAAATTTCTCTAACTTGAGGGGTGCATTTCTCTCTGATCAAATTTTAGACAGAAATATCAGGTTGAAACAACATACTGTAAAGCAGAAGAACTAGATCTTAAAATGCCTTCATATAGAAGTGGACATGCCAGCATGGTCACCTCAAGGCTCATAGACATTGGGAAAAATATCTACAAATCTTCAGTAAGTTTATGTTGTGTTAAATGATCATGTTTTATAATGAAAATAGTAAAAGACTGAACAAGTATGCCTAGTTTGGATAGGTTGCCAGGCAAAGAAGACATTCATGTCAGCACAACTTTTCAAACAGAATCTATATGTTCTTGTGAGCACGCTGGTCATTTTAGAGCATAAGTTTCAAATACATTTTCTGATGATTTGAAAACATTAGGATTCCCAATATTTTCCCTATGAGTTACAAAACAGGCTTTTCAGTGCTTTCAACATTATTGAATTAATATTGAGCAGTTGTCTGCATTTCCATGGCTTATTTAAAATCTTAATCTGTAAACTGGATCATTGCAATTAAATTAGAACCACATCTGATGAGCACATCTGTGTTTGCAGATGTAGTAACTCTTGATTCATGTTTATTCATTCTAATTTCTATTTGTATTTTAAATGCATTTTGTTGTTGTAAGTCTGCATTTTTGCCTAATGGTCCTAATTTGTTATTTATATGTATTTTTTACAATCATCTGCTTCAGAGCTGCAGATGCAAATTAGCCAGAGACTAAATCTGGCACACTGCAGCTTTCTCTTATGAGTTTAATGTTTGAGCATAAAGTCTTTATTCAATAAACTAAACTAAAAATACCACAGTCTAAACAGATATAATAGAATTGAAATAGCCATATGGTGTATCCAGACAGATGTATCTGCTGCAACTCTTAGAAATATGCAACACCATTTCTAACCCACTGCATCAGGTTCACACACACAGTCCTATCAGTATTTAAATTTATTTCCTCTCATTTATATATTGATAAAACTTGCTCATATAGGCATGAGTCAGTAAGGTCTGGGGAAAAAGAGGGATTTTCTTTTTTTTGTAAAATAAATGGGTGTACCATTTTAAATCCTGAACTTACAGACCTAATGTGATGACTTGCCTCCAGATTTGACACTGAATATTTGCTACATTCTATATTTGACACGCTTTGAGAGTCACATAATTAGTAGCTAAAATCTCTTTGATTACAGCTATGTGTGTGCAGCTCATCAATTCACAGAGCAAAAACATCTTCACTCCTTGAAAATTATTCTTCTGGTCCACAAGTTAAAATATCAACCTGTTGCATCTTTAATGTGATGATTTGTATTACTTATTCATCTTAGAGTTTGCAAATCAGTGCATCTGGTTTTAGTTTTTTTGTTTTTTAACAATGCTGTTTTTGTTGTTTTATTTGAAGTTTGAATTAAAGCATTCATTCATTTATCAGGTGATCCCTGAATGTGTCAAAACAGCTCTTAAACTTAATAAACATCTCACATAAAAAAAAAAACTGGAATGACATTTTAATTTAAAAACTGTCCTCATGTCTCCCCATTTTTACCTGCATTTAGCTTCCACTCTCTGTATATATTTGAACCCATTTTTTTTTTCTCTAGAGGACAGAACATCACAGATTCTGATCACTGCTTCTGAGTCGTTGGGCCCAGAGGAAGTGAAGCCCATCGTACCGTCAGTCCTCACCATCAAACAGACTCATTGGTTTGGATGGAATGAGATGAGAGAGGAGCAGAAGAAAAGCAGAAGAGGTAAGAAACGAGAGAAGATGGTAAAATGTCAAAAAAGAGAAAAGTTAGGATGAGTGAACAAGGAGTGATGAGACAAGGTAGGTGTTAAATATTAAAAGACTAGGAAACACAAAAAAGCAAATCATACAGAAGATTTAAGAAAAAAGGAAAAGCAGCAATAAAGGATACGAGGTAATAAATAAGACAAGTGGACAAAAACAAAAAGAGTAGAGCACAGGAAGAGAAAGCGTTTTCCCCAAAGCTCTGACAGGTGAACATCGTCAAAGGCCAGCGGAGAGCTGAACAGGCTGGTTTTATCTCTGCGTGTCAGCTTTAGATGAGCAGGAACCGTCGACACTGTCCAATCAGCCATGCTTCATTAATTTCTTTGTGTGTTTAAGCTTTGTTTATGCCTGAATTAGCACCGGCAGTGATCCATATGCAAAATGCTATTCCGGTCCACAAATCAGTGTCGGGACATCTTTACCTGTCTGCTGTCGCCGCCATGCTGACAACGGCTAATCTGATACAGCAGTGAGACGAAGGGCACAACATCAACAATAACAACAAAAGAGGACGAGCGAGTTAAAAAGAAAACTAGACAAAGCCATCAGTTAGGTCAAACCAGATTGGAGGCAAATTTAAGATGAAAAGTTAATAAAGGAAACAAGATAATTAACAAAGAACACTCCTTAAAATCCAATCTGATGAGATGAATAGAAGAAATGGTGACTCGTTTTCTGCCATTCAAGTTTAAATTTGTTTTACTCAACATGAAGCTGCATCTCATGAACCCAGAACCCAACTGTTCTTGTTTGTTTACTTCGTTATTCACGCTGATTTCATTTCTGATGTAAATTCAGCCGCATTGCTGCATTTAAATAAACCCTAATTTATTCATCTGTGACAAACATTCGCAGCAAGGAAGTAATTGCACCGCAGTGTTTAATACTCTTAAATTCATAGTAATCACTTTAGGCTCCATTTTGTGTGTGTGTTCACTTCTGTTTGTCTTGGAAACTTTCCTTACTTTGTTTTAAAAGACCACTTGAGCCAAAACTTAGTTAAAATGTGTTGACTTCAGTAAATTTTTAACTTGTCAAGTATCAAAGTATCAAGATCATAATATCTTATGATCTGTTACTCAAAGAATTACTACACCAGACTGAGTGAATTTTTAAAAGGGTTTTCTTTCTTTCGTGGTTTTATTTCTCTTTTCTTTAAACTGCAGTATATCTGATTGGATAGACAGGACACTAAGGGGCTGTTCACACAGGAATGTTTATTGAATACTCAAAAGTTTTTATTGTTTCAGCGACATTTTAAGGAGCCACAAAATGATGTTTTTTGAAAACTGGTTCCAAGTTGAAACACAACCTTGAGTTTTTCTGTGAACAGCCAAAATACAGCCTCACTCAATATTTTAACCTATGACTTCAAGCTCTTCTTCTTCTTCTTGTGTTTACATTTCGCACCCAGCGTACGACCTGCATGCACATGCTTGATGCCTGTTTTCTGTTTTTGATGTATTTCTGTGGCAGCATTACATAACCTCATACAGTCCTGACAGTTACTAGTGTTTTGGGTATTTTTTTCCATTTCCATGTGAATGAAGACATTTCTTGAAATTGTGCCAAATTTACGAGGATATTTTTAGATTTGACAAATAAAAAGATTGTTTTGGAAAAACTGTTTCCATGTTAAGACCTTAGTCACTTAACATCTATTATTTTCTCACTTTAACTCCAAGGGTTAGTTCAGATTTCTTGAAGTGGGGTTCTGTGGAGCTCTTTCCAGTAGTCCGTAGCCCCTTTTACAAAACACTTCAGGTCAGATTTCTCAAATGATGGATGTGCCGCGGAGGGTTGAAGTCACCCAACCACTATCATGTCTTTAAACAGTCAAGCATGGTAGTAACAGCACCGTAACAGCCAACATATGAAGAGGTAGGCCGGCTTCGTGGCGGGATGAGGATGTGCGATAGTCATGGCAGTTTGTGCAATCAGACAGCTGCAGGGTTTAGAATGGGAGATGTCTGACACACATTTTATGCATAGCTCTACACCAACCCTGCTAAAGCTAGTATTTCACTGGGCTGGGACTGTTGGAGATTAATTGGCAAACAGAATAAGCAGCATTTTGGAGCAGAGTCTCCAAAATATCTCAAAACATTTGCAGGGGTTCTCAATTTATTTTCTTTAGTTGCAGAGGCTCATAGTCTTGTCGCTTGTATTTGAACATGTTAAAAAAAAAAAAAAATTGGTGAGACAAATTCTAATTTTAAACAGTCAACCATCTGGAACACGTCTCAAATCCTTCTCAATTTAGTTTTCGTAATTCTAGAGCACTAGAGTTGTATTTTACCACCTGCATGGGAGGTCACCTTATGACAGAAAAATATCAGAAGCTACAGCCCTGAACCACACAGATATTAAATAATTATTTAAAAAACTGGTCAAATCTGCCCATCTTAATTTCTAAAGTGTTTTCCAACAGATTAAATCATAGACATGGCCCCATCTGCCAAGGTGAGTGAGTACAAATCAGACCGAGGAGAGTACAATTTTGGCAACAAAATAATTTGCATTAATTTAATTTGCAATACATTTTGTGCAGGCCATGCGCAAAAAATAAGCCATGATTTAAAAATCTGGCTGCGCATACCAAAGTTGCACACCTCGCTGGTCATAAACACTGAAGTCAGATTTGAGTTGCCAACTAGTCTCCAACGATCACAGCCCAGTGAGATACTACCTTCCCACTGCTGACAAAGTTCAAAGGAAAATTCGGAAAAAGCCTGGATAACTACTGATGAAAACCTCTTTAAATGATTACAAGAAATTTCCAGTTTTTGGAAGCAAAGTTTGAAGACATTAGGGGTGGTTTAAAGCTTTTGCACAGTACTTTACATGTGGAAATAGGTTTGCTGTTACATGTTAAGTGTCCAGTGCTGGGAAAATAATAAGTAATCTGCAAGGTAATGTTTGATCAGTACTTTCTCACAAAATGTTTCAAGCAACCCCAAAACCCCAACTCTGAAATAAAAAGGTTTTTCTTTTGAGACTTGTGTGGAGATGTAATGAATAGCCGGGCGACATTTGTACGCTGTCGGTGTGCCTTCTTCATTAAATGTCTTCATGCTCTACATCCTTCCCCATTTCTTGTGCCCTGCAAGCTCTCGAACAAAAAGTAGGTCTATGCAACAGCTAGAAAATTAAACTAAACTCTGCCCATGGGAGGTTCTCAATATATGCAGCACCTGAACACTGTGCGACTGGTTGCCAGAGTAAGTTTTACCAGCTGACCGGAGGACGTTATGTCTAATTGAGGACAAAATTGGTATCTCCGTTTGATTTTTCTTCTGCTGCATTCAGCTGACATAAAGAGCTTCCTGTCTTAATTGTTGGGCTAAGGTTTGTAATTGAGGTCAGTGTAAGGTTTACCCTCCAGGTATGGGGAATTTCAGTCAGAGGATTGAAAGTAATGGCACATAAAATTGCCTGTGTTTCTCAAGCACACTCAAGTGCTCATAATAAATCCTACTTTAGTTATAGCGTCAAACCAATCAGGGACAGTACCACATGAAACATCTTCCTTCAAGTAGACTTATGTCTTCCAGTGCAAGATCAGAGATGTGAGAAGAAGAAAACTTATATTTTCTTGCCATGCAGAAACAACAGTTAAATCCATGCTTAAAAGATTCACATAGCATAAGCAAATTGAGATGATTCTCCTTCATAATATTTGTTTGGCTTTGGGCTGAACCAAACGAACTACATGTCCTGGATGTACAGCGTCTATTACAGCTTCATGTTCTCGCTTCAGGGCTCAAATAAACAAAGCGCTAATATGAACGTCATTTGTCCATCCTTCTCTTCCTCTCTTTACTATATTTCTTTGGTTTCTGTGGTAAAAAAAAAAAAAGACAAAAGCAAGAAGATAATGAGAGGAAGAGCTGCCTCCCTGAAGTCAGTGTGAACACATAATTTATTTACATGGATTCAAGTTGTTTTGTTGAGTTAAATTTGATTCTGCTGGAATGATTTGTTCAAACAAATTTAGCATCGATACAAGTCAGACAAGTAGATGAAACTCCAACTAAAATAACTCAAATGATCAAATAACTAAAATAATCATCCTATTCTAGAGAAAAGGTTGAATCGACCCTAAACGTTTAAGCTGACCCAAACCAAGTACACAAATAAAAATGTTTAATGATAATAGAAAGCTAATTGTGTATAAATGATTTGGATGTATTTTTTATTTTTATTTGAACATTTTTGGCAGATTGATCAGCGTTAAATATATGGAATGGTCTTTCAAACCCAATATGGCTTTAAGTTATGATTAAATGACTTAAAAAAAAAAAAAGGAGCGAATGTGGGTTTTTTATATTTGCTAACGGTTACGAACAAAAGAGCTGCTGGTGAGATTTACAGGAAAGACAGAATATATGCAATATGACTAGCGTTAGTAATCTGAAGGTAGGTTTACCCACCTTTTATGTTTGGGATGTCTTTAAAAGGACAAATCTTAAAAACTTGACTAATTCACTGACTTCAGAATTGTTGTGTAACAGGAGACATATAATGAAAAGGACCCCAATGCAGGACATGAAGCACAGGCAGCAAGCTAATAAAGCTAATAAAGCAATCCAGTATTTACTAAGGAGAAAAGGTGCAGGACTGCAAGCGCTAAATCAAAGCTACAAAACAAGAATCTCAGGGAGAGTTTTTCTATCTGTCAGAAACCAAGGAGCACATATAAACTGGGAGGGGTAATTGCTGATTACAAACAGGTGAACTGATTGGGGATAAAAAGCAGGTGGTGAAATAAGGCGCTGGACTAAGACAAGAGAGAAAAAACGAAAGCTATGACAAAAATATGTACAAATTCTAAACATATTTAAATGTATAAAACAACTCAAATTAAAGGCCTAGCTTCTTAGTTATGGCCGTTTTATGCACAAACTCATGCAATATTATGAGATCTCATGAGACTCATTAGCGCTTAGAGTAGCGCACCAAACTTTAGCTCAATATTTGCAGATTTGACAAAGTTATAGCCATTTTTGTGTTGGCTAAGTTTGATTAGCTGACGTTGAATTGGGTTACCTCCAAAAGGCAACTGGTTGTAGATGTACATCCAATGATTCTTTTATGAAAGTTTTAGTAAAATCTGTCCAGTGGTACATGAGATGTTTTGCTAACAGATAGACAAAGATGATTCCAGATGTTAATGGAAAAGTTTTAAAAACAGACTTTAAAATATAAGTTGGGGATCAGTCTCAGCTACTAATACACTAAATGTTATATTGATATCTGTAAACTTGAATGTGTTATAGCTATTTTGTGTTTAATAGGTTTGCTTGGCTGTAGCAGCCATTTTAATTTGGAATGACTCTAAAGGGTAATTACTTGTCAATGTAAATCTAATGATTCTTTTCTGAGAGTTTCATTAAAATTTGTCTGGTGGTTCATAAAATAATTTGCTAACAGACAGACAAAATATTATTGCCCTTTCTCCTTCAGCAGCAGGCAATAACAGTTATGTATCCTACTCATCAATATTTAACATCTGATAAACTTGATAAAACAGGAGAGATGAGTCGAGCTGACTTATGCCAGGTTTAAACAAAGATTTGTGCCCAATTTCTATGTGACAGACAAATTTTGAAAACTGTTTGGATTAAATTACTTTTAGACATTTAACTTCTGAGTTAAGAATTTAGCTACAAGGAACTGGTGCTGCATAATAAATCAATAATGTTTGATAAATGCAGTTATCCAACCTCACAAAGATGGTTTTAGAAAGTAAAAATGTTCACTTTTTGTCATGATTCTATGTGATGTTTGTGTTTCTTTTCAGATGAGTTTATGTGTTGTTGATTGGTATTTAGCTGTGTTTTTCTTGAAGCTGAAGTTTTTCTTTGTTTGGCTTGTGTTCTGTTACTCAGCTCCTCCCAGTGTCATTGGCCATAGTTCTCTCAGTCAACCTTGGCCTCAGTTTATCGTTCCCACCTGTTCTTAATCTGCCCATTGGCTTCAGCTGCACTCAGTCAGTAATCACCTGCAGCCTTACTGTGTACTCCCATTTCTCATTCAGTCATTTTTCCATCATACTGTTTGCCTCCTACTTTTATGTTTCTTTTTGTTTAGGGTTTTGGTGTGCTCCAGACTTTTTGGTTTTAGTTAATTTGCTGTCTTGTCCAATATATTTTTTTTTATCTGACTGCCTCCATGTTTGCATCTCTGGTCCTTAGAGCAACACCTTTTGATGCTTTTGTCTGGAAAAAAATCTGGCATTCGGCTTTAAAGTGTTTTAAATTTAAATAAATAAAGGGCCACAATGCTTGGCTGAATGCCAAATATCCATCTGAGCTGAATGGGAAGTTTTTTAAAGAATGAAAAGAAACCCAGAAGTAGTAAGAAAAATAATGAAAAAATAGCTCTGTCTGTCATGGCAACAGTAAAACTAAGTGAAGGTGTGATGTTGGCTCCAAAACACCGCAAGCACAATTTACTCTTGAAACAAAAGCTACACGGTCATCCAGTTGTGTTGTCTGTTCATTTTGAGAGTGTTTGAGGTCAGGGTCGACTTGTTTGTGCACACATGACTGTGTGTGTGTGGTAATTCTGCTGTTATTTGTGTAGTGCTGTGAGAGGATACGACAGGTCAGCGCAGAGGGGGAGAGTCAACCTTTGCTGTTTCAATGAATTCAAAAAGCATCATTGTGACAGCAGTGAAAGTGTTAGTGGTAGTAGTGACAAAGAAACTGTTTTCACACAGCTCTATTTTTATAAAACAAGGTAGTCGCTGCTCATTTCTAACTGATGTATTTTTAGTAGTAGGATGTAAATTGCAAGCATCTCACTTTGTACTTGTTACATACTCTGCTTTCCTGTCATATTACACATTTAATTTTTAAAAACTATTTTTATACACAAGTTATAAAATAAAGAAGAAAAACTACCAGGGGAAACATAAAACACAAAATGCAAAATTATGGACTGACAGAAAAAAAAAACTAAAGTAGGCTTGATTAAAATGGGTTTGACTTACTAGCAGACTTTAAGACTTTTGTTGCCAAAAAGAATTTCCGAGCCACAAGAAGCAAGGAGAGTGTTGTTTCCGGCTCCACGGAGGGTCAAACACATTTGTAATGTGTGGATGAGCTGTCACAGAGCAGCACTGCAGGGAGAGTGGCTGTATTTGCAGGAATGGGATTTGAGCGAGATCATGAGCTGATCACAAGCTAGATGTGAGAAGAGCACATGATAAGATAATAAAAAAGCTGAGGAGGGAAGCGCTGACAGCAAAGGGACTTTTGTAACAGCTTTATATTTTGGTGGGGGGGGGGGGACGCATTATACTGTGATTTTTAAACATACACGTGTAAATGAATATTAAAAGCTAACTGGTAAAACTTCATGGCAGCTAATTAGAGGAGTTCTATTATTTAAAGCTAACTAGGGCTAACGACATAGAAGAATTGGGGGGATTTGATCAAAGTGTACAAATTAATACATGGTTTGCAGTCAGTTAATTAGTTTAGTTAGTTTATTTGAAAAAAGACGATGTTTTGGACTTAGAGGAGATGAATTGTCTGAGGTGAAAAAATGCAGTTAAATATCAGAAAGTTCTGGTTCAGTAATTGGGTTGTTTGTCTCCCTGAACATATCGTTTCCTCTCCTGATCTGAACACTTTTACTACTATTTGATTTTAATTAATGTTGTTTGATATTTTTGGTTGTAACTTTATGGCAAGTGCTTCAAATACCCCATATTTTTTAAACTTGCTAATAAATTCTTTGATTATTGATTTGGTAAAATGATTTATGTTAGCAGGGTGGGAATTTATATTATTCATTTATTTACTAAATGAATAAATGAAAAACTTGAGGAATAACTATTTTACTTTTAGGAATAGCAGATTTAAAGTCACTACCTTAAATTACTTAGCGACTCAAGACTTTTGCACAGCAGTGCACATAATGTATGGCGTATTTATAGAGAAATAAATGGGACAGATTAGAACACAGACTTTTTCATCTGTAGGTCAAATAATTTTGCAGATTATGTTTACAGATTTATGAGACATATTTCCATCCCATTGTGAGACAGATGGGACGACAGAAGGAAGTTATCCCTTCCCCACCGCTTTCTATGAAATGATCAGGTTTTACCCAAACTAATTATAAATGACATAATTTAAGCTGAGGCAATGATAAATTTATTATAAATGTTTTAACTACTGCAACAGGCGATCAGACATTTTTGTCTGGACCACAGCGGTGGACAGACTGGTCTCTAAACAAACCAGCATCACTTGAGCCGCATGGTGTCAAACTGGATGTTTTGATCTTTTTATCCAAACTGTTGTTCAGCACCCCTCCACTTTCAACCTCTTTTTTTTTTTTTTTTGACACTTTGTCCTCCCAGTTTGTACCATTTACTAACAAGGAATCCCACTGTTGCCAGAGAGTGTGATCCAAACGCAACAGGGTTCAGAGGAGATGCAATAATTCTTCTGCCACTGAAGGAGACGAAGAGCGATAAAGCAAGTTTCCTCTTCTCTCCTCTCAGTGTGAAGCTTCAGACATGATGTCCATGTTCTTTATTGACACTGATACACAGAAAGGTAGAGGCACTTCAAAATTAAAGGCCTGGCATTCCCTGAAGGAATGCCTATCACCCACCGTTTTAGTGTTTTCTAAGTTCAGTTGGCTATGATGGCCATCATGAAATGGGTTGACATCAAAAGTTGGTCAGCTGTAGATGCACAGCCAATGAAGGTTTTTTTTTTTTTTTTAAAGAAAACAAGTTTAATTTCAGATCTGACTCTTATTGGGAGTGTATAACCTCACAAGTTCCCTGATAAAACAAGCGATCAGTTGTCAGGAAAACTTGCAGGTTATTTTGAGCTCGGCTTGCTTCCTGGGACAGACAGTCTCTCTATATTAACACTCAGCGTGTGAGTTCAGATAATCATCCACACAGGTGATCCTAATCAGTCTCACCTCCTGCTTTTGCATTCTGCACATACAGATTATGGAACTGACCAGTCCGACCTTTCTGTCAGACAGATGGGACCCAACGGAGGGGGTCATCCAGAAACACCACCTCCAGCCCGTCTGGATGCATGACCTTCCACCTGCAGCTCCCCACATTTGTGGTGACTGACTTTCAGGTCCCTTTGAGAGGGATGGAGAGAAGCCAGTTTTGAACCGTCACTCTGCCCGCTTAATTTAGGTCAACTAAAATCTGTGCATTTGAAATTTAACGTTGCATTAATCCTTTTTCTTGCCAAAAGAAATGTGTTAAAACAACCTAAAAGACAAAGTTTGTCAAGACAAAACACATTGATGAAGAGACAAATCAACATGAAGTTGAGATGGATTCATATAAATCTAGAAAGTTATTTTTTTGCCACCAAACTTTGTTTTCCTTTGCAGAATTTGGCATCTTTCAGCCCACTATTTTGTTTCTCCTGCCCAGAGTCTTTTGTTTTTTTAGACCTTCACAGTTGATGAACACAGAGGCGCATTCGCTGCATCTAAAACAGCCCACATTTCCCTCTGGTCCACCAGCTTTTCTTAGTTCCCTAAAGACAAAATAAACAAAACAAAAAAAAACCCTAAAAAAAACAGAACAGAAAAGAGTCTTAAATTTTGCAGAGGCAAGCCTCCAAATGAATGCTAATGCTAAATGCTAATGCTGTTTCTTTATTGCTTGTAAATATATAAATAAAGAAGGGCTCAAGTTTTGTACAACAACTTTATAATGTGATAAAATGTTTACAGGTTATTGTTCAATAATACATTTTAATTTAAATAAACCCTCTATATTCCACCACCATATGTTATAGATATTTAAAGTTTGCCTCTCAGAACAACTTCTTCAGCCCCCTTTTGTTTAATCTCTGTGGAGACTATAAAGCACTTGAAACAGTCTCTAACAGCCGCAGTGCTGGTTGTTCTCTGGATCTCAGCCGAACCGCTGATGTTCACAAGCTGTCGTTGTGTCAACAGTTCACCCCCACCAGTATTCTGCATATGGCTCTAAGACCACCTGAGGGGACGGCGCTCTTTAATACAGCTTTGGTACTTTTCATACATGAATATTGTACTCCAACATATGCTTCAGACTGCACACAGGAATTAAGTCTCACCTTATTGTTATTATTAATATGGTGCTGTAGGAGATTGGTAACTGTGAAGATGAGCTTTTTTGTGCTGAGCAGCTGTACAAACTTCAGCTCTTGTTGGTCATTCTGTCCACCAAATCCCTTCGATCCTAAACATTCAGATTGATGCATATTAAAGTTCTAGCACTCTGTGAAGGACTGCATATCACCCTCCACCTTTCACGTCAGAGTTTTAGACTACGATCTTATGTTGAGAAATGATGGCGTTGCAGCCATTTTAATCAAACCTTGAAACTAACATTATGCACAATCTCATGCGATATGGCAGGATGTCAAATTATGTGTTGTGACTGATCATATCAAAATTTAGCTCAATATCTGTAGAATTGATTTGAGTTATAGTCATGGAGAATTTTAATTAGCTATGGTGGCCATCTTAAAGTGAATTCACTCCAAAATGTAATCAGTTGCAGATGTTTATCCACTGATTACTTTCTGAATGTTTCATTAAAATCCATCTAGTGGTTCATGAGATCTTTTGCTAAAAGACAAACTGGGTTGACTCCAACAGGTTGACTCTAAAGTCTTCAGCAAAGATCCTGCACAATGAGTATGACATGAATGACTCACCAGGTTTTAGCTCAATATCTGTAAAACTGAATAAATTGTTGCCATTTTAGTTTTTTTTTGTTTTTGTTTTTTTAAATCAGATGGCTGTGGCAACCATCTTGAATCAGGATGGCTCCTAAAGTTAATCAGTTTTAAAGATATATTCAATGATTATTTCTTGAAAGTTTTAATAAATTTTGTCTAGTGGTTTGTGAAATATTTTGCTAAAAATCAAACAAACACATGCACACAGACAAGCATTATTCTTTTCCTTTTCAGACATTCTTTTACTCATTTACATCTTCATTTCATAACAGATCTGTGGATTTGTTGCACCAATT
>JAOXNZ010000064.1:20824925-20840365 GCA_028566095.1 Kryptolebias brasiliensis
AAACTGTGATTGTGTAAAATCCATAAAAGATATCAAAATGCCAGTTCTGACACGTAAAGTCCAACTTTTTGTGACCCGTTTAAACTTTGATTGATTTTTCTACTGAGAAGAACGTCTGAGATAAAGAGCTCCAAAGAGGCTGACTTTTCTCCCTCGTTTCAGCAGAAGTCTGTTGTCTATGGGTTCATCTTTAGAAGAGCTTTTCAGATTTTGTCTGTGTCGTACAATGTACTGATGTAAGTTAAAGAATAAAAGGAAAAATAATGTTTTTTATTTGTTGTGCCAAAATCCAATTGGTCAGCTTTTTTTTTTTTTTGGTTTTCTGCGGGTCTTGCATTAGCCAACAAACCATTCAGAAAGGTTTTTATTTTCATCCCAAAGCAGAATCATTTTGGTAACGTTTGCATCTGTTTATGAAAAACATTTCTGCATAACTTGACTCATTCAAAAAAAAAAAAAGGAAAAATGCTAATGGCCACATTAGAAAAGACACTTTTTAATTTCTACACATGGTGTTGTCATGGCTCCCCCTTAAACGTGGTGACAAGGGGCCTCTCTTCATTTGCAGTTTGACGGCAGTGTTTCAGGGGGTGTCCCTGCTGGCTGGAGCTGACGGCTGCAGAGAGGCAGCGGAGTGACTGACGACTCGGAGACTGTCTGTCAGACAGAGTGATGGCTCGGAGACACTCGGTGACAGATCAGGCGAGACGAGGGTGGAAAGAAAGAAGAGAGGAAGGAGGAGGAGAAGGGAAGCCTGGCAGCTTTGTCTTTCAGTCTGGGCAGATATGGGAAATGGGGACAGCAACAACAACAAAAAAAAGTTGCAAGCACTTGCTCAAGTGGCAGTTGTGTTGCCTGTGGATTATTAGCAGGCACCTATACTTGTTGACAATATTTTCAAGAAGTATCAAACACAGAAATGGGCTACATTATGCTTCATTAAGCTACCATCCATCCAGTGTTCTTCAGTGATGTTTGTCTGTAGCCAATGTGAAAGCTCTCACCCTGGGACATAATGAGCAATCTAATCAAGAAAGCTATTATCAGTAAGTGTCTTAATTAGGTTTGGAAAGGTTGCTGAAGAGTGGTGCTTCAATCAGTCAAACCTCATCTTGACATTCCAAGAAAAAGATGTTCTTTAGTTACTGTTATAAATTGATCTGTTTTGTTTTTTTACCTGTCTTGACAGTCGTGTCTGTCCAGTCATTATTGAAGTGATCTCAAATAGTTATCAGTAGTTAGTTCCTTATCAGCCATGATATCAGGGAGTTTGGAGAAAACTAGGCTGAAGGTTGGCCAAATGAGGGACAACCTTTCATTGTTTCTCAGGCTTATAAAACAACTTTTTCTAAAAAATGGAAAATTTGGTGTGAAAGAACACTGCATTAAGGTGGTATCTCACTGGGCTGAACGTTGACAAAATATATTTGTGTAGTAATACTGACGTTTAGTTGAGAAAATAGCAACTAATGAAACAAACGGTGTCATGCAGAAGTGTAGAGGTTTAAAGTTAGCTAATGTAGTTTGAGAAAGAGTTGTTTTATAAGCCTAAAAAAACATTAAAAAAACATGCTAGCCTTTAGCCTAGGCTGATCAAACACTCTCCATAGTCCGTGCTCTGTGAGTGATAAGACACTAACTATTGATAACTATTTTACAGAACATCAAAATCTATCCCTTTAAAACCCATTCAGCATGTTTGTTTGTTTGTTTGTTTTTAACACTAACTGGTTAATTTACAAACTTAACATTATCCTGTAATGCAGAAAACTTTAAGATTTTAAGCTTGTGAAGAAAAACTAAGAGTTGGGCTCATGGATTTCCAGAGAATCCAACTTGTTGAGAACAGAAACTGGCCCCTGCTTGCTACAAGAAATGCAGGTTAAAGGCAGATCCTCAAACTTTTAGACCCCAGAGGCAACAACCATCTTTTATACAACATGTATGACTAACCGCATCATCCCTTCCCTTCTGCCTTTCCTACACAAGGGCTTTTCTGCACACATATGGATATAATAGAAAGTAAATGGAATATGAGACTACATTTGTTCAGTTTAACCAGGAGTGTGTTGGATTAGAGCGGTTCACATGCAACTTTGAAGGCTGGAAGGGCATGAAATTTGGTGCAGACCTTGTCGTGTTCCCATCAGAAGGAAATAGAACTTCAGCTCCATCCATTCCCTTCTGGTCAGACATCAACATGGCTCATGTTCCCAACAGCTGCAGCTGTACTGCATTCAGTAACACATCCTGCCATCCTAAACAGAAATACAATAACAAGTAGGATACAGTATGTTTGTGTGTTAATATTAGCATTTAGCAGGTCAATTTCAGCGACATAGATGGTACTGTGGTGAATTGATTTAATGATGTGATTAATAAGTAAATGTAACTAATATGGACCATAATATTATATAAATATTAATAAAATAAATGTAGGGAGTCATAATGAGTGATTCTTGATGTTTAACTTCATGATACCGATGGCCAACCCCATTCAGGACCATTTTATTTTCTTACTGAAGGTCTGTTTAATTATTCTGTGTCTTCCAAAGCTATGGGTCCAATTTGATGCAAGGTTAGGACTAATCCCAAGTTAAATTTGCACCTTGCACTGTGGAAAGTTGAATTTATTTGCATACCCTCTGCTGTGGAGCAGTCAATCATCCAAGTGTCAGACAAAGTGCTTCTCCAGGGGTCACACGTGGTTTTCACTCTCAGGTTTGTCTCCTTGAGACCCAACAAATCCAGGACAAGGGGCCAGAACTGAGACACATTAGCATAAAACCCTCTCCTGTCCCTGCTTTCCTTCCTCTCTTTGTCTGCCCTTTACGCATTCACTGACAACTCCTATTTCCTCCTTGTTGAAACTAATTGGCCTGCCTCAGAAACTGAGCTTTTTACAATTTGAATTTCTTCTTGTTGTTGCTCAAGGCAGTTCAATCATGAGTTTGAGAAGTAACACTGTTGTAATCAAACGATGGGGGAGTTGGAATCAAACATGGAGAGCTTGTTGTGTAGAAATGAAATACTATTTTCAAGGCAAAAAACGTAAACCTAACCAAGAGTAATAGTGTTTTATACAGATGCTGTAATCTGGTTGGTCTTGTTTTTAATGTAAATTGAATATCATTGGAAAGAACCTGTGACTCAAATTACAGGCCTAGAGTTGTGAATGACTCTCAGCTACTACCACATAAAGTTTTAGCTCAATAGCTGTAAAATTGACTGCATAGCCATTTTTGTTTTGTAAGTTCAGTGGTTGAACCTGAATCAGGTTGACTTCTTCAAGTTTCATTCAAATTTGACCAGTGATTCATGAGACATTTGTACGAAAAGAGTTTGATTTGTTTTGATCACACTGACTCATCTGAATTATTTTTAACCTCAGTTCTAAATTAGACACGGTGAAAAGACAATTAGTTTAACTTTTTTCAAGAGATCTGTTAAATTTTACAAGCTTTTTATGAATTATTTTTTTTCTTTTCTGCTCAAGAATGTTTTAATGTAGAAAAATGTGTGTTTAATTTTGGTGTGTGTGTGTGTGTGTGTGTTGGGAACTAAAAACCCAGTGGGTCAAAGGTCTAAGTAAAAGTTCATGTACCTTTTTCTGATGTAGTGTTTTGTACAGTTTGATGTCTTTCTGCATGTATTGGAAATAGAGTCGAACAGAAGGATCATTTTCTGCTGTCATTTTTCAGGAAGTGGTAAGAGTGGCAAACTAACATCTGAAAGGTTCCTGCAGGTTAGGAGGGAAACATGGAAGCAGGAACAAAAAGGAGAAAATACCATGAAACTGTAAATGAAGAGAAAAGAAGATGAAAAGGAAAGTTTTGGTCCCACTGAAGGGGCGGGGGGTCGAGGGTTTCAGGCCTGTTTGACCACTGCTATTTTCTTTTCTGCTGTTTGTGATTCATCTAACAATCAGTGTTTGTATTTCTTACTCTGTAATTGTATCTGCCAGGCTTGCATCACTGTTTTTACCACACACAAACACACCCCAACACACACACCCCCACACACACCCGTACTTGTCCCTTTAGTCATTATTAAAATAACCTTGCAGAGATTTGAGATATAATAATCTCCTAAAACTTTTCAGTAAGTCTGCATCTCAAAGCTAACATAACTCTCAACAGGGAGTTCTCTACTGTTATCACCCGCCGTGTGTTTGTGTGTCTGTCTGTTAGCAAAATATCTCATCATCCACTGGAGAAATTTCAATGAAACTTTCAGAAAGTAATCATTAGATGTACATCTACAACTGATTACCTTTTGGAGTCAGTTCAATTCAGGCCCAGGCCTCCCTTAAAAAAGAGATCTGGGATCTCAATGGGATTTGCCTGGTTAAAAAAAGGTTAAAAATAAAAATTCAAGATGGTTGCCACACCTGATTGACCTTAACAAACAAAAAATGTCTGTAACTCAGTCAGTTTTACACTCATTGAGCTAAAATTTGATGTGGTAGTAGCTGAGAGTCCTTCACGACACATTATCTGACGTATCACAATATCACATGAGATTTGGCATAAAGCTATTTTTAAGATTTGACCAAAACGACACCAACTTCCCAACATAAGATGATCTTATTTTAAAACTCATGAAAGGTGGCGGGTGACATCCATTTCTTCTTTTAATTATTCTTAACAACCACTTTTTTAGGTTTTACACTGAAACAGAGTTGAAGAATTTTGATTGGTGCTCTCACCATCTGCGTGCCACTGTCCCCTCCTCTAATTGACTTCCTGGTGTTTCCTCCCACAGTGATAATCTCCAATCAGCCATCTGCCGTGTCATCTCTGTGCACCACTGCTCCGCCCTTCTCTCCATCCCCCCTCCATGTTAATACCACCCCCCTGCTTGTAATGTCAAGATACTATATTCTCTCTCTCTGTCTCAAAAAAAAAAAAAAAGCCATTAAACAAAACTATTCATAAAAACACAGTTCGCCTTGTCCTGCCCCGTCCTTCGTCACTCCGTCTTTGTGTCACAACAGTTAAAGGGTCGTGTGGCGTATGGAAAGGCCCTCCTGTGATGGACGTAATACACCAGGACAGATGGCCTCCCCTCCCTGCACACAAACATTAGCATGCGCAGACACATGCCTGAAGTGCAGCCTGAGCGTTTGGTGGTGATTGTTATTGCCTGTTCCAGTACTAGCCTTATTCTGTCGCTCAGAGCAGCAGGAGAGAGTTGTATCTGTGCTGCGTTTCCCTGTGATGTGGGGACAGAAATAGAAGAGAATGAGGCAGTGTTTGAACCGACCATTCTGCTCTCTGACATCCTTCGGTAGAAAAAAACGCTGCCTGGGATGTGCTCGGCTGTCCTATTTGTTGTGCTGAACTTAACGTTTGGGTGTCTGTTCACCCTCCTACCACGACAGGCCAACAACAGGTGTTACCACATTTGGTGAAAGGGGCAGTTCAGATCTTTTAAAGTGTGGTTCTGTGGAAAAGTGACAAACAATAAATATGTTGCCTGTTAATGAACTTAGTTTGGGATAAAGTTTAATTCAAATGGGTAGTCCAAGTGTGGCCAAGACAAAAGGGGCTTTCTACCATTTTAAAATAACTCAAAACTTTCATTGGGGTTTATGCAAACATTACACCTTACATTGCACCTGCCATGAAACTCTATGCAAGTAACCAGGCATCCATTTTCTTCTGCTTATCTGTGGTCGGGTTGTGAGGGGAACTGGTCCTGAAGAGAGAACTCCACCAGGGGGACCACACTTCAAAAGATCTGAATTAATGCTTCAAGAGTGGGTGAAGTAACAATTTGTAATGTTCACTGGTAAACATTTAGCCAGTCTTAGCTTTTAGCCCCTGTTCTTGCTGATTTTAACTTCTTAGCTACTGTTTTGCTAGATTTAACTTTAACAATTCAGTTTCAGCTCCTTCAACACAAAGCTGTAAACATTCACACAGTTTCTCTAGTTTTATTACAGAAACCAGAACATATCCAGTACCAAACTACCCCCCCCCCCTCGACCTCGTCTCTCACCAACAGATATTTGCATATTTATGTGCAGATAACTCTTTATAATGATTGATTAATTTATTCAGACCTAATTTGGAAACTCTTTGTGATAAAGCTCTCTTTCCCACAAAACAAATGACATAATCTAAGCATGATCGCACCACTGCAAGTGATTCACTTTAAACAACCATCACACAGAAGCTTTGGACACATTAATTAGAAGATCCACAAATATTTTTAGAAATATGAGCTTGTGAAGCTCAGACTAATGAAGTGTTGCGATTCATTTCAGCAGTAACTGATGATAACGTTGGTAACCAGGCGTTAGTATTCTTCACTGTCTTTTGTCATGGGATTTTTTTTAAAGTAAAATTTACAATTTAAAATCATAAATTACTTCTAATAAAACTCTCTTCTTGTTATCTATATTTATAAATGTACATGTTTTTGTATAAAAATAGTAATGGTACTTAAAAAGTAATCTGCATCTGAATAACTTTTGGAGTCGCTCCTATTTAAAATGTCTATAACCAGTCAGTTTTACAGATATTAATCTGAAGTTTGGTCTGGTAGTAGCTGAGATTGATCCACAACATATACTTTGACGGCTAATGTATCACGTCAGATACTTTGCCATTAACTATTGGAGTCAACCTCTTCTGTCTGTTAGCAAAATATCTCATGAACCACTGGGCAGATTTTATTGAAACTTTCAAAATGGAATAACTTGTTATCTGCCTACAACTGATTCATTTTTGGAGTCAACACAATTCAAGATGGCCGCTACAGCCAACATATCTTAAAATGACAAAAAAGGGCTATAGCTCAGTCAATTTTACAGATATTCAACTAATATTTGTGGCAGTAGTAGCTGAGAGTAATTCACAATGCATACTCCAAGCACTTCTCATTGCATATAATCTTTCATTTAAAACATTGGTGTCAACTGTTTGCATCAACCTTGTTTTTCTGTTAGCAAAATATCTCATAAACCACTGGACAGATATCAATGAAACTGTCAGAAAGTAATTACTGGAGGTACGTCTACAAATGCTTAACCTTTGGAGTCATCCTAGATCTAGATGGCTGGCACAGCATATTGTTTTTAGCAAACACAAAAAAGGCTATAATTTAGTCAAATTTACAGATATGAACTAAAATTTGGTGTGGTAGTAGCTAAGTGACAACTTTTGACATACATACATCTTTGCTCAAAACTTTGGCAATAACTGTTAGAGTTAACACTGATAGTCCAAAGGGATGAGCTTAGTTTAAAACTTTGGCACAAAAGGCTGTGGGTGATATGCATTTTTTCAAGAAAGGTTAAAGGGTTAATTGCCTTTTTTTAAATAATAATTAACTGGACAAATATTGGTTTTAAATGTGGACCGCCTAATCTCTGCATAACATCTGTAAGTGGGGTCGTAAGTTGAACCTTTATGAGTTTGATCATTTACACGTGATGAATACAAAGCTTGCTTATAGGGCTTTTTAGGAGACTTTTTTTGTTGACATCAGTCATTCCTTAAGGTTTGAACTCTACTCATAAGCTCTCAGGGGCACAACTGTCCTAAATCAGGAAGCGGGTGGATCTGTCTGAAGGCTCAGAGAAATTGATTTGTTTATGTTAATCCTGAACCTCTAAGATGTCGACAACCTGTCATAGGAGCCCATCGGTGAGAGTTTTAATTTCAGAGGCGGTGGGGGTGACGATCAGCTGCTGTATTTAAGGACAGGCCCCGAGCTCAGATCTATCAAAGTGATTACGTTCATTTAGATGAGAAATGGAGCCCCAGCTGTACGATGTGTGACTGTGTTTGTTGGTTTGTACTGTACACATGTCTGCAAATGATCTCTGTGGAGTTATGGTGCCATTTTTGTCTTTCTCTGTCACCCGGTGCCTAAGGCAAAAGAGTGATAATGTTTTTGTCTGTTTGAGTGTGTCCATTTGTTTGTACCGTTAGCAAAATATCTCTCAAACCACTGAATGGATTTTATTAAACTCTTAGAAATTAGTCATTGGATATTAATCTAGAACTCATTAACCTTTGGAGTCAATTCAACTCAAGCTCAACACATATAGTTTCACATCTTTGCTTAAAGCCTTAGCATTGCATGTTGAAGCTAACCCTGTTGGTCTGTTAGCAAAATATCTCATAAACAAGTGGACAAATTTCAAAGAAACTCTCAGAAAGTAATCATTGAGTGATTGGATTACCTTTTGGAGTCAACCCAGTTCAAGATGAACACCACAGCTAATCAACCTTAGCCCACACAAAATTCATATAACTCAGTGAACATTAAAGATTTTGAGCTAAACCTTGATCTGGTAGTAGCTGACAGTCATCTGCAACACATACTCTAAGTGCTAATAGATTATACAACATCATCGCATGGGATTGCCTGTAATGGTATTTTCAAGGTTTGACAAAAATGGATTTAACACTGTTGTTTTTCATTATGAGATGATCTTAGTATGAAACTCTGGCATGAAAGGTGGCAGGCAATTCAAGGAGTGCTAGGCCTTTAATTTGTTTATGAACCATAGCGTGTTCTGATAAAAAAGGATAACTGATGTCTTGCCTATAAGTAGCTGTGAAGCTGCGATATCAGAAAGACAAAAGCTGTAATTCTGAACTAAATGAGACGATAACGCAGCAACGCGAGGCGGCTGAAAACAACAGGATTAAAGTTTAAATGACTCATTTGCAAAGACAAGCAATAAACCAGTCTTCAGCTATGTTATCTGTGTTTGAGGGCATAGAATGCAAAATCCACCATGCATAATTTATAAGTTTTATATTAAAAGTAATATATGCATGCTTCCTGCGTTTCCCGTCTCATATTGAGAACGAAGCAACTGATTAAACACTTTGTTTCTAACGTGTCACATGTTTGTGCAAAAACAGCTAAGACAATATGGCAACTTTTAGTGTGTTCCCAAAGTGACCCAAACAGTACAATTTTTATTGCTCAACACCATAAAAGGCGGGTGATCATGTAACTTTTAGTGTCTGTGTGTTCGATTGTCTGCTTTTTTAGCTAAATAACTGCAGAACTACTGGACAGATTTTACTGAAACTTTTGGAAAGTAATCATTTGATGAACATCTACAACTGATTAACTTTGGGAAACAACCCAGTTCAAGATGGCCGCCACAGATAATTGAACTTAACAAGCAAAACAATAGCTAATATTCCAACATTTTTACAGATCTTAGGCTAAATTCTAATGTGCTAGTAGCTGAGTCACCCAGATTGTGACATATTTGACAATAACATCCCAGAAAGCCAGAATTCATAATTTTGTCAATTTAATTAATTTTTTTAGTTACAGCAGTTTAAGAACAAACAGAGCTCAGATATAGATGTGTATCTTGGTTGTGTTTGTTTGTGGAACACCTAACTGTGAATACCTGTTGTGAAATGTAAAGTATGAAAGCCCTCTAAAAAATACAAAAACACCTGGCGGTCATCATAACCTACTTAGTACTCTGCACAGTACATGAACTAGTGAACGAGTAAACAAGTGAACATTCTGAACACGGGTCAGGTGTGAAGGAAAAACGAGAAGAGACTGACTGGAATGGACAAGTAAACAAGCTTCACGAAATAAAACAGGAATGAAAAGGAGAAGAACATCAGCAAGCCATACTGAGGGATTATTACCTCCAGGTTTGTGCCTCTTTATCACATATGTTTATTTTCAACCGCTGAGGCCTTGACTTTCTACAACTTCTCTATTTCCTCTTTTAGGTATTCCTTCTCAGGCTGTCTGGAAGGTTGGTGCAGGGATGTTGTCGCATGACTATGGTGCAGAAAATCAGTGGTTCAGTATTTCAAACCCTGGTGCCAAACTCTGAGCAGCCTTGGTTGCATAAAGAGCGAGAGCCACAGAAATGATGCCATCCCAGCTCGAAAGTCACCTGAATTTATGAACGAGGGCAGAGACTGTATACACTGTACATATATTATCATTTATTATATGAATATAGTTGTAACACTATCAGCTTCACAAATCAAGAATAAGATCTGAGTCATGTGATCATTTTAGTGTCCTCCCACTTCCTCCACAACACACCACACACACCAAGACACAGAATATACTCTAAACTGATTATGTTTCATCATTCTCAACATTAAAAATACACAAAATAATAATACATTTTATTTGTGAGGCAAACCCGCTCATAAAATGTTCTTTCGCATAACCATGTGTTCGTCTGTTTGGCAGCTAAACTACCTTAACTAGTTGCGTCTCTCTCACTTGTTCCAATTCTTTTTCATTCTCTCACACACACAAGCTTTGTGTGTGTGTATACTTACTTTATTGCTGTTCTCTTATTTTATTTTAATAAATATATTGTTGGAGCATTTCATCGAGTGCAGCTGTTGTTTTTGGTGTCTTTTGTCAAAAGATCACTTTGCGTTTGACTTTATTTCACAAACTCTGTGATATTCTTGTAGAGATTTGAGTTAGTGCATTTTTGTTCTCAACAAATGAGGGACCGTTACATAAAAGTTTGAGGACTGTAGCTGTAAAATGGAGTAAGTTGTAGATACTGAAGCAAAAAGTGCACGTTCACTGAGTAATAAACCCACTCTCCTAGCAGTCAATAAAATCTTTGCTGACTTGACCTTTTCACTCTTAAACAATCAACTCTACAAAAATAACCCCCTTTTAATATAAAACATTTAAGTCTGGTTAAGAAAAGCATTGATGGATGGATCATAAATGCCACCTTTTTTTTTTTCCACAGGAAAAGTTAATCATGAACTAGTTTCACATTGTAGGATGGTCAAGTTGGACCTGAAAAGGTGTTTATGTCTACCTGTAAATAATTCCAAGGCTTCATCTCATCCTACATCAATATTTAAGTGGTTCCCGGAGTAATAAAGTTAGGATTGATTAGAGGACGCGCCCCTGCGTTTGGACGCCTGAGGCAGGATGGAACCAATAAGAGAAGTAATTAGATGAAGAGTAGAGGGAGAGAGATGGAGATGGACATTACGCTTGTGTCTACCTGTGTGTTTCCATTTGCCCCTAAAACATTTACAATAAAGCCGGTACACCACCACGAGCTTTGATATCAGGTAAAACTAGGACAATTAAATTAATTTCTTTAATCATTTCCTCTGAAATATATAGATATGCATTTAATAAATCCAGTTCATGTATGCAGACTTGTGCCTAAACTTACCAAGTACTTATTGAGTGAAAGGTTTCTGTAAAGTGTATGTATGCCATCTAGTGGTAAACCCTGATAATTAACCTGAGAAGTACTTTAAAATCTGAAGTCCATAGTTTGCATAGATGGTTATTATACACAGATCTACACCCCCACAGAGTTCTAAAAGCTGAAATTATATCATCTGTGACTGAGAAATAAGATCTCATGAGGAATTTCACTTTAAAATTTTAGAGTGCATTAAAAAATACCAATCTGGCACTATAGTATAAATTGTATTTAAACTTTAAAAGCATTCATTATTTTTTTAAAAAACACTGCAAAAGAAAAGTGTTTTGGTATGCCACAGTTAGCTTGTTTGATGTATAGATACACCAAAATTAAAAATAAAAGGTATTTTATTACAATACATGTTAAACACATTTACAACTGATTACAAATGTTGGGTGTAATTGATTTAGACTGTAATCATAAATCAAATCCAAGTTCTGCTGTGAAACAATCCTGAACATTGCAGAAAATTATGTTTATTACAGAAATATCCAATGTTTTAAGCACTTGTGAACAAATCAGCAGCAAAGGTCTACATCTTAAATATTTGTTTTATGGTATGTATGTGCCTCCTTAACCCTGTTTTAACTAAAACTAAAAAAGTGCAATGAAGAGCTAATAAAACACTATCAAAAATATTTCTGAAAGTATCATTAAAAGTGAAGTTTATTGCTGTTAGTAATTTCTCTACTTTAAAAATTTAACAACTGAATGGTCTTGTGTTAAAAAAAGCACCCTGACTTAAAAAGCAGTGTTAGGAAACAACTCTGTGTGTGCCTACTGGGTGCTGAAAAGAAACGGTTGTGACAGTCACATTTATTCTTCAGATTTGCCCATTTTAACTTCAAATATTTGAAAATCACAACCCATCCGTCACACAGAACTGTACAGCTGCTCTTTGTAAACATTTAAGACACACAATGTTATTCCTAGGTTTGAGTAAAATACCCTAAAAAAAGTTGCTGTCAAGCTGTAATTCTAAGAATGAATGACCTGGTAAAGAGTGAACATGGTTGTATACCAGGTCTGACCTTCAGAGTACAGAATACACCAACAGTAGTCCGGTTAAGTTTAGGCCACCATCTTTAGAGTTTTTAGGCTGTCACAGGAAGGTGTGAAACACACGAGTCTTCAGACTCTTTCTCCGAGGAACGTTCCTCGTAGAAAACTTGATGACCTTGAACATATTGGAACATCTACCCAAACTGAAGAATGGGAACCAGTGTTGGGCCCGTTTGTTCCCGTGAAGGTTCCAGAAGGAGGAGGAGCAGCGCTGGAAGTTCTCGATGCTGACCGCGTACTGACCCGGTCCCCACTGAGAGACCCGGACCAACGTCACAGAGGAGGCAAAACCACAGGTGTGAGGAGAAATGCCGTGAAACACACACTCCCCGGGTCTCACGGACGCCCCCCTTTCCCAGATCATTCCAGCCTCCTCCACCACTCCCATCCCGCTGAGGTTACACAGAGCCAGAAGGCTCACCTCCTCCAGGGCCTCCTTGTCAGGAAACCGAAGCAGGATGGCGACAAGACGTGGCACTGCACCTCGCCGGAGTAACAACTCTTGCTGCTTAGCTTCGAACAGAAAAACATGCTTAGAATCAGTTTTATTCTAATCATTAACATTTATGTTGATACGACTCACTGAACTGCAACAAGAAGGAAACAAATGGGATCAAGACCAAAATGAACACCAACACCTTTGCTGAAAACTGATTTGGCTTCACATTAAACATGATTCCCATCTGTCTGCTAATGCAATATGTCAGTCTTTTTTTAACTCAGAAAACATTTGAAAAGTAAGAAAGATTTTGTTAATGAAGTTCAGGTTTTAGTTTCAAATGACACTCTGATATAAAACTAAAAGGCAGTACATACATGTCAGGTGGTATTTTTAATATTTCACTGGACTTACGGCTGTCATAAGACATGTGTGAGATGGCTCTTGCAGCATAAATAAGCAGCTCTTCGTTTGTGCTGGTCAGAACCGACAGCAGAGCCGTAACCAAGCCTGCATCCCCAAAACCTTTACGAACCACAGCTGAGGAAACAAAACATGTCAGTAAGTTGATTGTGTAAAATGGTTTTTACTTTATACATATTGCAGACTGAATTAGTGCCAGAAGATTTATAACTCTAGAACAAAATCCAACGTTGATCCTCCAGATGACTGTCACATTATGGTACATTAATTAAAATGAAACGGGGTCTTTATCTGGGAGAGTAACCTACATTCCTTGGCAAGCTCAGCCACCAGTTTTGCAGTCAGCAAAGTCAGAGGACCTCTGCTCCTCAGCGACAGGGCCAGGATTGGCAGGATCCCACTGATAACTACCTGCTCTGCAGCACCTTTCTCTGGATAAAAAAGAAAAACAAATTTAATATTAAAACACACAACATTTATGATTCAACTAATTAAGAGTGCCATTGTATTTTTGCCCTGTATCTTGTTGTGCAGCTTTGAAGTGAAACTTATTTACACTTAATTACACTAAAACGCGTGGTTCAATCAGGAGTGTTGTGTTATGACTTTTGTTAGCGGTATGTCGCAAAATGTAGACAAAATTTGCAAAAAGAAAAAGTGAGAAAAAAAAGTAATAGGGATCAATGGAAGATGTGAGAAACTCCAGCCCTCTTTGGAGCTCTACAGCTCACACATACTTCTTAGTTTAAACATCATTCAAAGTTTAAACAAGTCACAGAAAGTTGGACTTTATATGATTAAACTGGCGTTCTGTTTTGACACAATTACAGTTTAAGTTTTATGATTTTTTTCTGTGGAATGCTCAACTGTCAGTTGATGATACTAACTTTTGAGCAGCCAAAATCATTTAAATCTTTTACAAGTTTTTCTCCCAGAACTCTTTTTGGTACATATGCAAATTATACCTCAAAATGTAGACATTTGTGTTGCCTTTCACCCAGTGTGTTCCTCACTGCTATAGGACTTATAGTTTCCTCTCAAATCCCCTCAGAATGCAGAGAGGGGGCTCGTGACCATCAGGGTCTTCTGTCACTCACAGTTCAAGAATTTGAGATCTGATTTATAGTTTTACTGTTTGTTTGAGGCTTTATTTTCAGTCTTTTTCTGTCTGCCTCTCATTAACTTGACAGTCAGGGTGGGACTGGTAATTCTGGACAGTAACTACATTGGTGTTCTTTAGAAACTATCTAGGTATTCTCTTAACAACTGTTTCGTGAGGCTAGAGTCTGATCAGACTGTGAAAACTGTTCATTTATCAATCTGAGGCTGCTATGTGCTGTGTTTTTTTTTTTGCACAAGTGACCTAAATTGAATCTTGTTTGTTTCAGAAACACTAAACACGTGAGCCCTCAGACCCTTCTTTATCTCCGCCCCTCATGCATGGAGAGACAAATACAGCTTAACATCAGCTAAAGACTTACTGTCACAACAATGATTCATTCACAGGCTCTTCATTGCTCCAACTAATCAATGTGCAAAGGGAAAAAAGAGCTGTCTGCAATTTGCAATTCAAATTATGTTAATCAAAACGTGCAAAAAACTCCCTTTTTCCTACTGTAAAATCAATGACATGGACTCTTTTTAGTCTATGCTGCCATACATAGTGTGATAGTTAATGTGTGAGGAATACTGCATTATAAAGATGTGATATCTCATTATGTTAAACTCACGTCTTTCCCTAATGTTTGCAAGCACGGTGTTCAGATGGGGTTTAAGTTCATCTTCAATCAGCTCCACACCAAGAACTCTGATAGCACCCAGTGCGTTGTTCAGGTTTTCTATGAAGACACAATAAGATGCAAAAATTAAAAGTCATAATTTAGATTATAAATAAAATCCCTGGGACCCAAGGAAAGATAAAAAACAGTGGCTCCCACGCACCAATTAACAAATCCACAGAGCAAGGATTCTTTTGCATAGAAAACCAGAGGAATTACAATTATATATCATGAATTTGATGTGTTTCAAAAAATTATGTAAAAAGCGCACACAATAAAAACATTAAATTTCTTTTTCTTTTTAGGTAGACTTTATTTATAACAGGTTTTCTCAAACAATGGTAATTAACAGTGAACAATAATGACCATAAAAGAGAACTATACAGGCAGGGCAAAAAAATAAAATATGAAAATGACAAAAAATAAATATGAGGTTTCTAAAATAGAAAATAATATACATTTTTAAAGTAAATGTTCAAAGTTTTGATCCAATCTGTGTCGTCATATTGGTTTAGAGTAA
>JAOXNZ010000064.1:20844341-20854824 GCA_028566095.1 Kryptolebias brasiliensis
GATACATCTTTGACATTCCCTAATTAGAAAAACATACAAAAAGATGTTTAAATTCTCTTTATTTTGTTGCACTTTTTAAAAGCATTTTATTTAGTTACTATGCATTGTTACATAGATATAAATAAAATGTAGACTATAAAGGTTGCATTGATGTATAGCAAATTGAAATAATGTGGGACTACAGCATGTAAAAATGTAAAGATAAGCTCTGATGGACTTGTAGGTCACAGAGGGTCAGATTAGTGCACCTGACGCCAAAGAACAATTAAACACTGGGACTTTTAAGTTGTACAACCAACAAACAAATCATACTTTTAGTTGCACCTAAACTGAAAAATATAGAACCAACCCCCCAAAAAAAAGTTGTGATTTGCTAATCTCATAAACCCATATTTTCTTCACAGGGAAATGTTGTAAATGTATCAAATGTTGAAACAGGCGCAACAAAAGGCTGTAAAAGTGGTACAAATAAGAAACAGCTGCAACTAATTAGGTCAATTCCTTAATGGAAAATTGGGCTGACTATATCATCATCAAAAAATTTAAAGAATCTGGAGAAATCACTGAGGTCAGAGGTCAAGTCTGAAAGTCTGGATGTCTTTGACATTCAGGCCCTCAGGGGCCACTGCATTTAAAACCATTCTGGTTCTGTTCTGGACATCACTGCATGGCTCAGGAACACTTCCACAGATCACTGTTTGTAAACACAGTTCACCGTGTCATCCACACATGCTGCTTAAAGCTCCATCAGGCAGAGAAGAAGCCAGATGTGACACCATCCAGATGTGACACCATCCAGATGTGACACCATCCAGATGTGACACCATCCAGAAACGCTGCCGTCTTCTCTGGACCAAAGCTCGTTTATAATAAGACTGAAGCAAAGAGAAAACATCTCTGGTCAGACAAGTCGAAATTAGAACTTCATTTTGGAAACCACCGACGCCATAATAGAAACATAAACCTAAAATATATATAATTTAAATCCAAATTATGGGTAAAAAACATTGGTTCTTTAAGTGATCAATAACAAAGTCAGAATGCACGTTTATGCAAACTGTTGCTGTTTTCAAACAATACAAGAAGTGTCAAAGTATAGGACAATATAATCACTCTCAGAGTGGAATACTAAGTTCAGAAGAGTGAAGATATTGGTATGTCCCTTTAAGAAACCAAAGGAATGATTACTGAAAACAAAAAAACATCTCAGGTGTTTTCAAACAAGCTCGTTAACCTTTAGCTCGCTGCTGTAACCAGCAGCCAGGAATAGACTTGTTACTTACCGTTTGGTGTGTAGGGTTGCAGTCTGCTGGATACGTGTTTATCCCTGTGGGCTCGTGCTTGTTTACAGGAGAGCGGCACATTAGGGTGCCCCATTTTGCTTCGTCCTGCCGTCTCTGAAGTTCTGCTGGTGAAACCGTTTCAGGCTGACATCTTGCAAAGCTCTTCATAAGACTATTTACTTTCAGCGCTGCTCCTTGGCGTGATTAGATGTTGCTTTGAAGACACTTAAAATAACCTGAACTTCACTTTAACGTCACTGCACTCCATGCTTTTCTCAGACAAAATAGGAGCTTCTATATTTTTGTTCACGTCTGTTTTGCCTCTCTCCCGCGCTCCTCCAGCTGGCTGTCAGAGTTAATGCAAAGCAAATCCTCAGTAAATCTCTGCACTCATCCGACCTGCATGTGTGAGTGCACGTTAAGGTATTAGCACTTGGCTGACTGCTGTGTTTATTCCAACTACCCTACAATCTCACATAATGCCTTTCAGCTTCTACAGAAGAGCCCAAACAACAACACGGACAGATGGGAATCCGGCACGTTCTTTTTGTACACAGGTCGACAGTTTGATGGGATTTCTCCAGATGGCCTTTACCTGATGATAAATATAGTTTATAGTACAACTTTTGCCTCTTTCTCTAATTCAGCACATCACGAAATCCAGGATTTTGATGACTAACTCAGACTGTTTTCTTTACGGAGTACGGTTAATCAAAGAACACAACAGATAAGGCATTGGGAGATAAACATATGGTGGTATCTTTTTGAGCTTTTCCCCATTCCATAAAAAATACAAGAAAGATGGAAACAACAGCAAAAAGTATATATTTTTAAATATTTTTATTCAACTCTTGGGGCACAAAGTAAAAACTAACAAAAAAATATTCAATAATCCTAATGCGCAACTAGAAATCTAAATAAATACAACAGCAGTATTTATTTTCTAATACTTATTCAGAAGTGAACCATAAATGAGAAATTTCTAGCAAGTTTACATTCTTAGAAAGATTTATTTTACTGAGAATATGGCTTGAAAAATAGAACTATAATAAATATTTAAACTGCATACATATGAAAGATGCTATTTAAGAAATTACAGGTTAAATGAATAGTTCTGCCATTGTGAAATAGTCCTAAATAAATTTTAAATACTTACAAACTTAATATCACTAAGACATGGTACACAACGTGTAACTAAAGCAGCAGCAGGTTAGTCCAATAACCAACTTGGCGAAGCTTAACCTGTGAGTTGATTTGTTCAGAAATTAAAAACAATTCCTTGAAAGAATGCAAATCACCTGACACTTTTCAGGCCAAAGTTATAAACATAGATCTTGTGTGATCTGTTAGCGCTCAGAGCACACAGTGGGAATGACTTCTGACTTCTACCAGACCAAATTTCAGCTCATTATCTGTAAAATTGGCTCAGTTATTGACTTGTTTTTTGTTTGAATCAGGTTGACTCCAAAGTTGCTAATGTGTAGGTGTTTTTTGAAACATTAAAATTAGCCCAGTAGTTCATGAGATAATTTGCTAATAGACAGGCAATTACATTATCACCCACCAAAGAGGCAACAAAGAGCAAATATGGCTGTTTCTTGTCTATTTAATCTGTCGGATTAAAAATCAAATACAGCTAAGAAATGGTCTGTTGTACAGCTCACTGAGAATCATTGCTTGGTATTTGTAAGCTTTGGCTTTTGTGTATGAATGAATATGAGGCGGAAGGTGTTGGGTGTTAGGGTAGCACTCTGAGTTTTAGAGTCACTGCTCGGAAGGTGGTGAATTTAGGTTAAGCAAAGGCTGACACCTCCAGTCAGAAAACCTGTTTAAAGGGATAAGTCAGTTTCTTTGAAGCTGCACTGTATGAGACACTAATCCATAGTTAGGGTATTACTATAGCATGGTGTTTCCCAATCCCGAGGAAAATCCTGCCTTTCAACTTTGATATGTTTTGATGCTTGAAACGAAGAGTCACTTCGTTAATAAGATTTCCACGAGCCTGATAATGGCAAACTCGTTTGAATCAGGAATGAGAAACAGTACATGGGGGCTGGTTTGCCCAAGTTTTGAACAAAAGCCACCAGACATCACTGGCTGAACGTTAGAGTTGCTGGTAAACTGTTATTTGTGATTTACATCTCATTACTGGTCCGTCACACCAACCAGTGACCCGCTCAGACCACATGTAACTCTGTGTGACAAATAGACCTTTTTGAATTCAAATCTTTACCGTAATGAACATGTAACCTCCCCCGGTACTTTTCTGTAACATTTTTTTTTCCAACTGCTGATACTTTCAGCACCTTCCATCCACCGTTGCTTTGTTTGACAACCTTGCAAGCCTATTCATGATAAACTGTTTTATGTGAAAACTGTAAAAGCAGAAACTGTTCATGTGCTTTCCTTCCTGGCTTGCGCAAACGACAAATCAAAACCACACCTCTGTCACTTTTTCAGGCTGAACATAAGGACCCATGAAGGACACGGACACAAATTTGTGCAACGGTTGAATGCCTGAAAAACGATTGCTTTACCAGACAGAAGAATCACCTCAGGTCTGAAAAAGATTATTGCTTTAACTTTTACTTCAAAATATGATATAATGTGATCAACCACCTTTGTTATCTTCTAAAGCAGTTTAAGCAGAGCTGGTGTAGTATCACTGGGTATGTGAGCAGTTGTCAAACAGTTCCAGCTGCACTCAGACCACTAGAAACGGCCTCATAGCCCACAGAGACAAGAGTGAGAACATTATTCTCCACATTTTCTGGTTTACCCTGCTCCGTTTGGGTCTCAATAGGACCAGAGGTTTCAGACTCCTGTCTTATCTTCTTTTTGCCTCTGGCTCGTTCCTTGCTCTTTATTAAGATCTTGCCTTGCTCCTTCACCCCTCCTGACAACTTGTGGGCCTTCTCGTTGTCACAGGAGCGGATTTTGCGGTGGCGCCTGCGGACGCGGCGCTTAGGAAGACCCGAGTCGGCCGGGTCCGACGCCGCTGCCCCCGACAGGATGCGGATCTGCTGTTCGATCACCATAATGACCATGTCCAGAGCAACGTCCAGCATTCCAAGACCGAGACCGTGAGTGACATTGTCAAACGCACCACTGTTGACTGGGTCCTTGAAACATTTTCGCATGTCTTCAAGATGGTTCCTGGGAGACAAATTTGAAGCTTTAGTTTGGTTTAATGAGTTAATTATGATGAACAAATGATATAAGGACAATCGTACTTCGTTTCAATAATTTTGGACCAGTGTTGAACTGTATTTGTCTCGGGGATAAGCTGTTTTGCCATGTTGCCATAGTCAATGTAATCATATGCAAAATCATTCATATCTTCACACAGAGCTCTGGTGTCGCCTAAAAATAAAACAAACAAGCAAAAGAAACGCAATTAATACCCAACTGAGTCATATTCCCAAACTGACCCATTGCTTTAAATGCACACATCTGTTACCTTCAGTGAGTTTGGAGAACGAGGAGGATACAGAGGTAGTTGTGCTTGGAGTGAGGCCAAGGACATTCAGAGACTCCAGAAGGGTTTTCTTGCTGGCCGGGCCTCTGCTGACCCGAGTGTACGCTGCCAGCGAGCGCAGGGACATCTTCTCCGGGGCCTGCAGGCGCCGTTTAATTTCATCATATGAGATGAGATATTTCCCTGAACATGAAGTCAGACAGGAGGGAATAAATTAGCACGGCAGGGTTGGGATCCAACAGCGCAGATTTACTTTTTATTTAAATGTTGAACGTTTTCTAGCGACAAAACAACTTAAAAACCGAAACCAAAAAACCAGAAGTTTAAAAATTCAGAATTTAGTTTCAACTTACGAGCCTTGGATCCTTTCATGTTGGGATCCAGGAGAGACGACACCTCTGCAAATGGCAGCTCGGTGGTTGGTTCTGAGTTTGCGTTCAAGTCTGGTGGCAGCTCCTGATGCTGGCGCACGTTCTCAGTCTGGAGGGGGGCAGAACCCTGCATCTGATGCTGAATGTTGAGCATTTCAACCTGGTTCTGGTCTAATGGAGCCTGACCCTGCACCTGAGAAGGGACTAATGCATTTTCAGATAAACCCTGCATTCCCATGCCTCCTGGTGATATGCTGTTACTTTGCTCTGAAGACACCTGAAAAATGCTCATAACTGGCTTTACCACAGTGAAAACCATGTTACCCTGGCCATCCAGACCCACCACCCTACTAGATGGGTCCATGTCTTTGTTAAAATATTTCCTTTCTAGCAGAAAGAATAAGAAAAAGCTCTAGAATTACTAGTTTTGGTTTCCTCAATGTCCTGAACGTACTGTATTACTTTATCCCTTATGGTGAGAGTTAAAACTATTCTAACAAAAGTTGGAGGATAAGCTGACTCTTTCTACTCTAGCTGAGAAGAAACCCTTTCTATATTAAAATTAAGATGTTTTCTCATTATTTTACTGGTCCTTTAATTACTCATGACAACACATCGGGTGTTTTATTCTGGAAAACAAAAAGAAGAAGAAACAAAACGTGATTAACACCTGAGGTTTAAATGACTGCACTTTATGTCCGTTAAGTAACTTTATTGACACCATAGTTAAATCTGTATGTATGGAATATTTTGGGGAATAAATGTGTTTGCAAGGACCAATTGTGGGCATCAAGTAAAGCAACATAAGCCTTTTTATGTTATAAATGTCCTTACTGGAAAATATTTGGG
Organism: Kryptolebias brasiliensis; assembly: GCA_028566095.1. Classification (NCBI taxonomy): domain Eukaryota; kingdom Metazoa; phylum Chordata; class Actinopteri; order Cyprinodontiformes; family Rivulidae; genus Kryptolebias; species Kryptolebias brasiliensis. The sequence goes on from JAOXNZ010000064.1 coordinate 20,850,323, forward strand.
CATAGATGGGAACACGCTACAAACTGCATCCCAAAGTGAAGAATCCCGTCCCAAAGAGGAAAGGTTTATTTCAGAAACATCCTATACAGCAACAGTATTATACCAGTGACAAGTTTAGCATCTATATAATGGTTAAAATGTATCTGACAGCAGGTAATACACTTTTAAATATTAGTAGCACATCTTTTTATTGATGTCTGGATCACAACAAATCAGTATATGTTTCAAGTATGAGAAACAAAAACTTTTAAAACAAATTTAATTCTCAATGTTTTTTTGGTCTGTTATATCCTAAATTAAGCAGAGGAAATGTGAAGCAAACATGCTGCTATCCAGATTAAGTCTTTTTTTAGGGAAAGGCATTGCTTATTTCAGCAAGACGATGCCAAGCAACACTATATCTACTGCACTGGGAAATACATTCCTAAGGGTGTTGGTATTATTGTTTAGCTTCACCTCTGCTTTTTCCAACACCTACATGTCTCAGCAGATTCACATGATCAGCATCAGACATGTTTAAGCACCATTTTCAAACAAATGCAACTCAGTTTGTAAATCATTGCATTAATTCCAATAACTTCATAAATGAAAGACTGCTTGTGGGTAAATGTCATGGGAACAAAGAAACCCAACAGTGAAAGCAGCAACTGCTGTTATATGTAGAAAGCCTGTAATAATAATAATAATAATAATAATAATAATACACACATAAGGACAGTATTTTGTGTAAACACTATGGTGTCTTTTTACCTGATATTAACACTACTTGTTTGACCTGTAGAAGCTTGTAAATGAATTCAAAGCAAAGGATGAGTTTCACCTCAAACTAAATTAACTCTTTTTGTCAAAAAGTTCAAATTATTTACCCTTGAGGACAAACAATGAGAAGCATGGGATAAAACAGTTTGAGTCTCGCGCCATATATCGCCAGCACAAAGCTTTTCAAAACATTTTTTTTTAATTTAAAAGCTTAAAGCGAGGTGTAAGATTTTTTATCTACAGGTTTGGAAACTTTATTAATATCGCTGCCAACTCCGCTTCGAAACTATCAACCTTCTGAACTTTAAGCTAACAACGCCGTTAATTTTGATCAATATAACAAACATTCATCATGGCCGCCGCCGTCGGTCCGTCCGCTCAGAAATATGAAGGAAAACAGGCGAAACAAAGACCCAGAGCTGCGGTTCTGAACGGCATCCAAACACACACAAGTCCTAACTTTGGCTGCAACAAGTGACGGCGGTCCCACTCACCGATCTGCCGTCTATTTTACCCCCTAACAGGACGCTGATCCTAGAACGGTCCGAGTCCGAGCCAGCGACATTTTCCCTTCTTCTCTGCTGCTGCTTCGGCGGGTTGCAAATCAGCCATACGTGCACCGCCATTCGGAGCAGTAATCTCCGTTCTGATTGGTGGGCTGACAGGCCACTCATCCCACCAGCTATTCTCATTGGACAAGAAAACAGTAACTAGACTAAGGGGGCGGTATTTCCGAAATGCAGCTGTAGGAATATATTTTTAGCAATATAAATTGTCGTTTTTTAAAAATAAATTATGGAAAAATCATCATCTTGTTAAGATGCTGCAAACCGTAAAGAAGATATGATGTTTCAGATTCATTTAAAGCTTGCATTTGCCTTATGCCATCACTCTCTATTGATAAAATAATTTACTTATGGCTGTAATAATATCTAATCATTTCTCTTAACTTGACTGAGCTTTAACAATAGACATTTGATGTGTCAGTGTGTAAAACAAAGGATTTACAATCACAGAATGTTTTAATTTCAGAATATTGGTTTTGCAAGCTAACTATAACATTGGTACACTTATACATGTCTAAACAGTTTTGTTCATTATAATACATTAACCCCAAACAATCATATTAATCCAAAGTTGTATCTTCTTCTTTTTATTATTATTATTATATTTTATGGTTCTAGGGTTTAATCCCACTGTAAGAAATAATAAACATTAAATAACAAACTAAGTCACTAAGATGTAAACAATACAAAACCATTTCTTATAGACTGGATCTAATGGCTGCAGTTTCTTTGATTGTCTGCTTTGTTGTAACTGTGCTCCCTCTAGTGGACATTTTTTAAAGGACATTTTCAATAGAAAACTGATATTTCATACGTTTTAATGAAATAACTGATTCTTTTAGAAAACAAAACTATTTTATAAAATGAAAAGAACAACACATCATTCTCATTAGACTATTTTCCTATAAAAGTAGAAAGGCTGAGACCAGTGGGACGTCCATTTCAGTCCATTAATAATCCTAAATAATGTGCTTTACCTAATGGACAAATCATGCACAGGTTTTCTACCTAAATAGGCATAATGCTATAAAATATACTTTTCTTATGCTCCTTCTACAGCTGTTTAAGTAATACATAATCATTTAAAATGCTACTAATTCTGTATTGTTTTCTAAAACCTAAAAGCTCCTTTTCTTGCAAGCAGAAATTAAACAAAAATCCATCTTGTAGTCAAATTTGACAATCAAACTGATTGATCTGTCCCCTTTGAGCTGCTCTTATTCATATGGTGTCCTTCAGTGCAAAATGCAAACTTATACCCATGATAAATCTGAGTGAACTGTATGTGGTCGGCCATGCTAGACAGGTTCTCCGCTTCTACTTGGATTAACTTCTCTAAGCCTTCTGATAAAAAAAACAAACAAAAAATACAAAAACAAAACAGTAAGAAGGTGAAACAGAAATAGTTACAAAAACTCTATGAAACACTGATTAGTTTTTGCTGTTTCTTTGTTTCCATAGTACCTCCTGCTTTGTCAGCATGCATAACAATATAAAAAACCTCCTTGCATCCTGAGAGTTAATTCCAGTCGTGATACCAAGACTCCTTCAGATGTCCTCACCTGCCCTTCCCGGTCAAAACTACCCATGTAGAACTTTTAAAATTCCCCCATTCCTGCAAACACTAAGCAGAAATGAAACACAAGACAAGGCAGCTGACAGCAGAGTGGAAAATAAATGACATTTAGACACAATCCAATAAAATTTATTTTCGTACAAATTAAAAAATTAAACGTACAAAATAAAGAATAGAAAGTGGCAATTATGAAAAAAATGTCAATATCATAAAAGAAAAGGCAACAGTTAAATAGGTCAATAAGAAGTGAACCAACAAATCTGGAAAAAAAAACATCTTGTGGTGCTTAACAAATGAGTTTTTGAAAAACAAACAAAAAAAAAAGGCAAAGATCTGTATGGGGATATGAAGCAGATTCCACAAGTTTGAAACATGTTGCTGACAAATGAACAGTAGGGCATAGCTTAATGTAAGGTCCTGACATTACCACGAGCGTTTATTTTCTCCTTCTTATCTTTAGACACGGAAAGCCAGCCTTTTTTTTTCTTGATTCTTATTTACACCTTTAACGTGAGCTTGAGCCTCGTAAAGCTCCCTAATTCATTTAGTTTTAGGCTTTTTCATAACAAGCAATGAAAATTACAAAAGCCAAATACAGTCACAACCAACAAACAGTTTGGTTCAAAGTCATCATCGCGACTTGATGAAAACAAGTATTTCAGCACCGCGGCAAGCTAAGGTGAAGACACTTGACAGGACAGAACATGAGGTGTACATCTATCAATCTTTAAGTCTGTAGACTTGTGGGCCTCAGCCTGTCGGTGGTGATATTTAAAGAGAGGAGGCCTGTGTGAAGGCATCAAGCCTTTTGTCTGGTTCTTCATTCTCGGTCATATCCTTGTCAGTCACTGAGGGTTTCAGAGCTCAGCTGGTTTGGTGGTGAGTCTGTCGGGCTCAGTGCCTGCGTGTGCGCTGGGCCCCGCTGCTGGTGGAGGTGATGTAGAGGAGGGGCTGCCGGGGATGGGGGGCTCTCTTCAGATTATTAATGCTGGCTGTAGAGGATTCAGCATGAGAGCCTTTGAAGGAGAGACACTCAATAAGAAATCTGGAAGAATACCTTTAATTATCCACTGGAATTGATTATTGATTACCTGTTTGCTGGGTGTTGTGGTGGGACCTGACTTTGGCGAGGGAAGGGACGCCTCTGTACTGGGGACGCAGCATGGGGGCCTGGGGCTGACCGTTAATATGGAGGTGGGGGTCTGATGTGCTGTCCAGAGGGCGAAACCTCTGAGCTGTGGTTGCTTTAGTCTGAGGCAGCTACGAGAGGAAAATCCAAAAATATTGAACAATTATCAGACAAAGACAGAAAAAGTAGATAAAAATATTAAAGTGTTAAAGTAGTTTTGTTATAGTACATATAGAGGTTAGCCATGACATTATAACCACCCACAAAATAACATCTCTAACCCTTATAAAGGACTAATGTTTATGTTATCCCTCTAATGTATGTAATGTTGTCCCTCACCAGTTATTTGACCATTATAAAACCGGAACATATATAAGCCTAAATGGCTGTAACATTGAAAAATGAATCCTCCAAACTGTTTGCTGTTTTATAGCATTTATAACAGTGTCAAAAAAGTCTCAAGTTGATTTTT
>JAOXNZ010000064.1:20854924-20865012 GCA_028566095.1 Kryptolebias brasiliensis
TGAAAAATGAATCCTCCAAACTGTTTGCTGTTTTATAGCATTTATAACAGTGTCAAAAAAGTCTCAAGTTGATTTTTGTAGTTCATACAACAAGTGAAAAATACTCACTGCTTGACCAGTGACCTCAAAAGACCGTGAACGCCTCTTCTTGCGTCGAGCTTCAAAGTCCACCTCACGAGGCGTTTGGTTCTTGGTGGTGACCTGGCGGTTACGGGGGCGTGTCCAGGTCACCTGCAGGCCAGGTCCCTCTCCAGTGCTGCTAGACAGGTTATCGTCTGAGGTGGCGTGTCTCAGCTCGGGGCTGGGCTGCCTGCCGCGCTGCAGCGGTACACCTCTAGGAGGCGCCTCGCTCAAAGAAAGGCTGCTTTTTTGCTTCTTGGGGTCCAAGGGAGAGGGGGCAGGGGGTAACCGCAGGGCGTCCACCTCCAGGGCTTTGGAGCGTCGACGGGCTGCTTTGACCACAATGTTCTGGACTCCTTTAAGGATTTGCTGTCGTTCTGTCAAGACGTAAGGAAATATTTATTTCACCTAAATTTACTAGTTTCTGCAGCACAATTTATGGTTTTCCATGAGTGCAGCTGGATATATTACCAAACTGAGAAATGTCAAAGCAGAATTGATAAACATTCCTTTTAGATTTAAGGCAAAGAGTGAATCATAACTGGACACTCCCATTTATTTCTAATTTACAAGCAGTCTCTAAATTATCTCAGTAAATCTGCCCTGGGTTTTCAGAAAAAATGGGTTCCTATCAACAAATACAGTGTCTTTATTTTTCCATCACTGCTTTTCAATTTCATGTACTGCAATGCTGCAGCGCACACAGCATGGCTCAACAGTCTGATAGATTGTTTTTAGGCAGTGGTGAAGTGCTCCTGGGGTTTGGTTTGGGACACAAAAACAGCTTTTAACACTCTGACAATGTCTTCATTTTCACTGTGACCTCAGTTTGACATCTCCCAGACTCTAGAGGTGTAAGCACAGTTAATATCAGACTGTTATGTTTGCCATCCAATTAACAAGAAATGATTATGGCAACCATAACAATATACAGATATTCATTTTCTTACGCTCTACTCAGATAATAGAATTAAAAACACTGCTACATGTGTTTGGAGATTCCCAGACTGCAGGGCTTAAGCAGTTTATACTAAATAATGTACCTAAAAAAATCATCTTACCATTTCGGGAAAGGGGGATATCAGCCCCAGCCTCGCTGCTCTCAGGTGAAGAGTCCAGCTGGCTGCTGATGCTGTGGCTGAGGTGGCTGTAGCTCGTAAAGCTTTCGGGAGCCAAAGGCTGCAACTGCAACACAAAAGGCAAGATTGAGTCCTTATGACCACACATTCACTGCAGTACTTTACTTTTAGTTGGTCAGGCTGAGTACAAACTAAAATCAGTTCTGCGTCTCTGCAAAATTCAATTTTGAGTGGTACATTTTTACTCCAGACCTAATAACTTTATCTATCTTATTTTACGCCTGAAACAAAAATCTAAATCTGCTGATTTGAGCTATAATAACCCCAAAACACTGAATGGAAGCATCTACACTGAACACTTATCACAGCATGTGTAACTTTTGCCACTTAAAATTTTGCCTACCTCTCTGTTGCCCCTCCCATTGATGCGAATTGGAGGTGGGGTCATTACAGACGAGCTCTTTATCTGCTTGGCATGAGGGCTGCTCTTAAAAACTCTGTCACTGAGAGAAAATAAGCAAAACAACATAAATGGGAGCTCCACTGTATGCATTTATTTACAGAAGAGATGTTTTCTTACGGCTCAGACTCAGGCAGTATGGGGGGCAACGTGTGTCTACGCATCCTGGTTTGACCTCGTCTGTTATCGGAGCACATGTTGCGCACACTCTCCTGGTCTGAATCCATGTCCTGCATGTAGTCGCGACCCTGACCAGGCAGAGCGATCTTGGGTAAAGAACCCTCCTGAAAATGAGAGCATAGAAAATGGTGCCATTATTCATCCTGCCACTCCTATCTATATATAGGCATCTTAAATAATTAGTTTGCAGTGAATCTGTCACCTTGATGGTGTATCTGGTAGTAAGCTTTTCCAGGGCCATGGCTCTCTCCAGTTTCCTCTCATCCAGCTCCCTCAAGTACAAGTCATACAGCTCCTGGAGGTGCGGCGGCACCAGCAGACTGTGGTCTGGAATACACAGGATGTATATAAAAAGTAATTAAAAAAACAGGAATTAATTGCACCTAAAAGAACAACCAAATAAAAATTGCAACTAGAGTTGAATTTATAATTTATCCAGATTTTTCAGGTCAATTGTCTCATAAATGACCAAAACTAAAAAAAATACAACAATGTTGTATTCATTTTTCTTGAAGAACGTAAAGACAAATCTACTTTTATTTGACTAACTTTTGATTTGTATAAATCTTACAGCCCAAAAGCAGATCTCTGAAAAGAACCAACAGCAGAAAAAAGCAAATGTTAAAATCCAAACACTGACAAACTCACTGTCAATGAACTGCCTTTGCTGCTGAATGATCTCATCACACAAGTGTCTATGCTGCTCAAAGCGCTGAACCACAAAGTTCTTCTGTCGGATGACGTTGTCTTTGATCAGTGCGTGGGACTGCATCTCTGCGTTCTCGATCTCCAGCTCGTGGACCTTGCAGAGGAGTCCAAGGACCTCGCGCTGCTCCTCTGAGCTCACCCTCCGAGGAAGCAGCTCCTCCAGGCGTCGGGCTCGATCCCGAAGCTCCAGAAACTTGCACTCGAGCAATCCCTTGGAAGGATGAAAATGACAACAGAATTAGTACAGGATTAAACTGTACTAAACTACAGTCAAACTTGTGTCAAGCAAGAACCATTTTTGAGTATTTTTAAAAAAGCAGACACCTTCTGTTTCTGAAGCCTCTTCTGTTCGACCATGAGCGTGACCAGGTTTTCTCGAGCCACAGACACCTCCTGGGTTTCTGAGCTGTCTGGGGGAGACTCTGGGGAATCTGAATCTTTCTCACTTTCATCCTTATTGACACTTTCCTTCCTCCTCTCTGCACGCCACTTCCTCCTGCGTCTACTCTGCTCCTGCTCCCAGCTAGAGAGAAAGGAAAACAACATTTTTTAACTGATAATGATGCTTAATTTCTTACTTTTCTTGAGAAAACAGTTTGAAGTGCAATTCTCAATTTTGGCTAGATTGTCTGGTCAATAAAATCCATATTTAGGTCAGACAGTAAATTGAATGTAGTCCCTTCTGCACATCTTGCACACTAATTGGTTTGACTGATAGTTGAACTAGACTGGAGATAAAGATTTGTACAAGAAGAGAAGCTTCAGGGTGTTGAGCACATATTGGAAGTTCATTTTCAGCCTAAATAATTTAAATCAACGAGATTCCTGAAATGTGGCACTCAGTATTATTAGTTTAAACATGTTTAGTATTCTCCTAAGGGAAAGCTACCACACAAATCTTAAACACTGACTCTGCGATGGTTATCAGGTGTTTGGAGGTGTCGATCTGGACCTCCATGTTGCTGTTCTCCAGCTCGATCAGGGACTTTCTTATCTCCATCTGTTGGCGGAAAGCATCCAGAAGCTGCTCCCTCAACTGGTCCATCTCTGCCCGGCTCTGCTGGCTGGAGTGGGCTTGGACCTCCGCTGCAAGAAGGATGGAATCAGGTAAAACAAAAGCAGTTAATAACAGGTACTGTTGAACAGCGTAAATTGTCTGTTTTTCTTTTATTTGCTCGTAGTCTCGTAGCGCAAACCTACCCTGGACGTTGCGGATGTCAGCTCTGTCGGAGCTGAGCTGGCGGCTTGCCTGTTCTGGGATCTTCTTTTTGAGACGCTGTATCTCGCAGCGAAGGTCGGAGATGATGTTGGTGTACTGAGCAATGTGGTATGACACATTTATCAGGTTCTTCTTCACCTAAAGCAAACAGAAACATGCTACATAAATAATCCAAAAGGCTTCATTTCATTTTGTAACCGCCCCAAGCTGAATTTTGGTATTACATTTGAAACTGTATATAGGGCAGAAATACAATCCACCAGCAACTGAACATTTATGATTCAATAAATTTTCAAGCCTACCCGTGTTCGAATGCTTTTGGCACGGTCAGCGTATGTCAGCGTGTTACGAGACTCCTCAAAAGCTGTGGAGGCGGGGCTAATGTGAGCTATCATTACGGTTCGGCTGTTCCCACCCAAAGAGTCCTAACATTGAAAAATGTCACATGTTAATAAATGAAAACAACTTAATATAAGTGATCCAAATAGTAGGTTTTCCTGTTAGTACACAAACCTTCAGGAGGCGAGTCAGCTTGCTGTCTCGATAGTTGACGTACTTGTTGCCATTTTTGTCACTCAGGGCGTTAATGCAGTTGCCCAAAGCCAGCAGAGAGCGGTTGATGTGGGCTCCTTCTTTTAGCCGCTGACCTCTGTTCTGAGTCTGAAAGATGCAGAGATCAATGAGTGAGAAAACCTCTAAACTCAAAGTGTTTTTACCATTTCATCCCTGTGAGGGTAGATAAAAGAGAGCTCGCAGTAAATGGAACTGGAGAGATGGGGAATAACATGCAACTAAAGCAGCATGAAGGTTGTATCGGGGACATTTCAAGTATCGGGTCAATACCTCAGAGAGAAAAAGTCAAAGGCTAAAGTTACTTTGATTTCTTCTTAAGTGATTTCTAGGTTTTTTTTTTTTGTTTTTTTTTCACTATTCCAGTTTTGAGAAGTTAGATAGAAAAAGTTACTCACTTCCATGCAGAAATTAGGGTTCAGCAATATTTGAATTACTCTTAAAATATGTTAAAAACCACAGCTAATTCTTTCAGATTAATCAAAAGTCCAACAGATGGCGTTAAATCCTAACTTTGCTCTATTAGTGCTAAACTGATTCAAACACTTTAGATGCTTAATTTATTTGAGAAGTTATTTGTGATCTTTGTCAGTGAAGCACAACTTGCCTAAACAGACAAATAAATGAAGAAGTGTAGGTTAATCTCACAGTTTCACACATCATGAGATTTATTTAAATAGTGTAAATGTTGATATTGAGTTTTAGGGCGCATTCACACCAGCCCTGTTTAGTCCGCTTTAATCAAACTCTAGTTTGTTTGCCTAGAAAGTCCGGCTCGTTTGGAGAGGTGTGAAAGCACAATCGAACTCTGATGCGGACCAAAAAAGCGAACTCCGGTCCGCTTAAAAACCTAGGTCTCGGTTCGGTTGAAGTGAACTCTGGCGCGGTTCGAATGCATATGTCAATGCAAGCGGACCGCAGACCGCTCCAAAAGCAGGAAGTGGACTATAGCACAGGGCCTTCTGGGTAAATACAACCAAAACTAGCGCGCGTTTCTACCACTAGCGGGAGAAATGGCTTGTGGTCAGACGTGGAGTGAAGAGGAGGTAAAGGCCCTCATACAAATATGTACCACAGACAAAACAGAAATCCTAAAACCGCTAAAATTTTACACCACTCCATTTTTGTTTACTTTTTCAGAAGAAGGAAGTTGCACTCATGTCTTCTTCAGAGGTTTTCGTGTTGTTTCCTTCAGTAGTTCTTGGTGCGAGTACATTCAAGTTACTAAAATCAGTGCCGTTTATTTACTTGACACGTTAGTAGCTCTGTGAGGCAACATGAAAAACAAAACTTTGTTTATACTGTACTGTAGAAATGAATGTACATGTGCAAATAGGCACATGAAGCAAACATTTTCAGTTCTATTACTTTGCCTAAATGACTGTAGTTGATCATAAAGGCTTGGATCGAGCTGTATATGTAATAGGAATATGTGACTAAGTTTTGAAGTCACAAAAAAAAATAAAACTGTCCACCTGTACAAGTTGTATAGATTTAACTAATAAAACCACACACAAACCTGTGCGGCTCGTTCTGAGCCGGCGAGGTCAATCATGAAAAGACGAGCAAAGCGGACCTCCTGCAGGACGTCACGACAGCGGCTCTGCTGCTTGACGGCCACCTGCAGCACAGCGTGAGAGCGAGACGACGTCTGATTAGCAGCTGTTGGCTCCTGCGTGCGCTGCTTGTTGCCCTTCATTAGCAATTCCATGATCTGAAAACACACACGTACAATTCTTAGATGCTTTTGCAGTGTTTTTAAGGCTTTGATTAAACCAAACGAGCCCCACAGTGATGGGTTATGTAACCTCGCACCTCTTGGGCGTTAATAGTAGACACCTCTGTGATGCCTGCAACCTGAATCACACCCTTAGAGTCTTCTCTTAGGTCTAAGAAGCCTGAGGATGGGTTCAGCAGGTCCCGGATCATCTCATTATAGATCTGAGAAGATATGGACAGAAGTATAAAATGTCAGCTAAAAGCACATGGAGAAAGATCAGAAAGTAATGTTTCTTGTGGGATGATCTGGAAAAAAGTGTTTATTTTGACCTTTCAGTACTCGAACTTGGTACAAAAACATTAAGTGATATATTCTGACCAACATTTGAATAAAAAAAACTTTAACTTGTTGCCTGGTAAGCTGTCATCAGACCAGTGCCAGGGCTTTCGTTTTGTGACTGGACTGACAAAGACGGCCTAAGTGAGAGGCATATAAAAGCAAAAAGCAGGAAGAGACATCCTGCAAAGTGATTACAGGCTGACAATCTGCCAGCAGTCTTACAATGCCAAGCTCACCCTGGACAACAACACAGACAAGAGGATGCTTTCACTCACTCTGACAGCTGGATATTAGTTCTGTTATTTTTCCCACCTATGCTCTCTCATTGCTGGGGAAGTTTAAATAAGGGTTAGGAGGTGCTTAATCATACAGCAATAGTACAGAAGAGTTTGAAGGTTGGTCTGGATTTATTTCTATACATTTCATTCAGTGCAGAAAACAAAAAGCTTATAATTTAAGAAAAAGTGACAGGATCAGTAAAGGTCATCAGAGCTCTTCTTAGAGAACCATTGATGCAGAACAAAATTCTATGCCCCTACTTTCAGTTAGTAGATTTTGTTCTGGACAAGGCATGAGCCGATTACTGGTTTCAAGGTATACCATGGTGGTAAAAAGTAATGATGTCAAAACCACTAAATCCTTCTGTGATACTGTTCTTGCACTTTAAAAGCCTTTTAATAAAATACCAGAGACAAAGCTCTTTCCCTCTTCTGCCTGTTGCTCCGACCTGTCATTCACTTGGCTATATGGTGACCAAGGAGGGAATTCTCCTAAACCTTTATGCACATCAGTTGGTTGAACATTTTATCTGTTGGATAACACATCAGTCATGCCTTGTCTACTAGAAAAGGATAATGCTGTTTTGAAACAAACATTTGCAACAAGCTACAAGAGTTAGCATGTTTGCAGGTGAAAGCTACAGTCTACTGCAGGCTCCCGACTGAGGCTAATAACCAGCTAACATCGGCTTGTCAGGGTCTCATCCTTACTTTACAAAGATCAAATATAGTAATATAGGCACAATTACTTTAGAACTACAAACTGTATAAACTGACTCTGGTGTCTTAGCTGACACTTAAATTAAATTTTAATTGTATAAATACTTATGATTAAATAAAAAATTCAGCCACAAAAACAAATACGTCATGTGATGCATTTTAAATCTCATACTGACCATGCCTATTCTGGACCCAAGGTGGTATCTCACAAGTCCAGCTAATGTGAGGTATAAAGCTTCTTAATATGGCAAAGTTCATGAAAGCCAGAGTAAAAATAAACAGAAAAGGACACTAGATCAGTGAAGGATGACTATTCATGCAGGTTGTATTGTGCGTTCTTGTGCATGTGTTGTAGTAACTGCACACAAGAAAGAAAGTGAGATCTGAACAAGAAAAGGAACAGATGTGTGCACTTTGCTCAATGCGGCTATAAAATGGCATTTAACCTCTCTGTGGCGAGGAGCCGGCAGTAACAGATTGCTCCCTGGAAACGGCAAACACACACGTCACAGATGCACTTCAGCAGGGACTCAATGTGATAGCATTAATACAGGTCCGACAGCATCCAGTTTTCATGCCTGACATTTTTGATAGAAAAGATTTTTGCTTCCACCCACTCAGAGGAAAACTAAAGTGCTACACTGCAATAATTTTGTCACTCAGCGTGCATAATAACAGTGTCTGGCAGTGAAAACAAAAGACGTAATTTTGATGTCAGATGCAGAACCCCTTTCCAATAGGCTGAGCTGGTGCCCAGCCCAACAACTGCTTATTTGTGCCACCTTTTTTTTTCAGCTGAAGGCTGAATGTTCTTTTTTGTTTGCTCTTTGTATAAAAGGCTTTGTGATTCCGCATGTTACTTTTCAACAAGTTTTTTTTCTTCCATTTTTTTCTATTTTTCTTCTTGACAGCCAAAACACAATAAACCAAATCCTGCTGTTTTCAAAAACAGCTTTAGTGGCCAAGGATCTTCCAGTAGTTCTGTTCATTTCCAAAGTTTTCTCAACCTATATTTTTGTAAAGCCGTGTTTACAACCTCCATACTTTGAACGGAACCACTGCATTTTAAATTTTAAAGTTACAAAAAATGCAAAGAAATGTAAGAGAAGAGAGATAATCAGTCAAATGAACCAACTCTGTTGTATCTGGTGCTGTTAGGGCAACTAAACTCACTGCTTGTTTTTTAATGAGGTGAGGAACCAAGGCCAGCAGGCACACAGAGAAACGATCATCAGCCTGCGGCGTCATCTATGGCCAATCATCCACAGGCAAAGAAAGAGATATTTGCTCAGCCAACCAGACGAAAGCTGGAACCTCATCTGAAAGTACTTTGCAACAAAAGCACCTTTCCACCTAATGTAAAGTACTTTATGTGGTGTTTTATAAAGTCAGTCTTTAAAAACAACATTTTATGCTCTGAGGATGTGTTGTGAACAACTCTCAGCAACTACTACATCAAAGTTTTGCTCAATATCTGTAAAATGTAACAAGTTATAGACATTTTTGTGTTGGCTAAGGTTGATTAGCTGTGGCAGCCATCTTGAATTTCAATGAGTTGAGGGTGTACATCCAATGGTTACTTTCTGAAAGTTTCATTCAATTCTGTCCAGTGGTTCATGAGATATTTTAATCACAGACAGAGCTGACTTCAAATAGTTAATGGCAAAATTTTAAACAAAGATCTTTCACAATCTGTCAGCGCTCAGAATATGTGTCAGGGATCAGTCTCTACTACCACACCAAATCTTAGGTCATTATCAATATAATGATCTGAGTTACAGCCATTTCTGTGTTTTTGGTTGTGTAACAGCTGCTACTTTGAGCAGATGAGTGGTTCACAAACCTTTTAGCTTCTGACCCACAAGATAAAGCTGGCAAAGACCAACAGCCCTGACTGTCTCTGGTTGAAGTTAACAAACACTTCTAACAATTATTAAACTACTTTTATGGTTACTGCTTTTATTTCTGATAACAATTACAATAAAAATCATGCTATTAGGAATCATTTAAAAACTTAATTTGATTTTCTAATATTATCTCTTTAATGTTTTACAAAAAAACAAGACGTACCTCCAAATAGGACATAGATACGCTGTATAGCATGTCATCACTGGTCTCCTCGATGGCACGAAACAAATCATTCAGTGTGCGGACATAGATGCCCGGCTCCTTGTCAGTTCCCAACATGGTGTACGTTTTCCCACAACCTGAAATGCAACACAGCAAAATGTACAAAAGATAAATCCACTTTACATTTGTTTTGTGCACCAAATGGTGAAAAAAGCACAGCACATGACTAAAGGTAGTATCTGACTGAGTTGAGTCTGTTGGAGACTAGTTCGCGACTCAAACCTGATCCAATATTGTGTGAAAATATGCATATTTTCAGTTGCAGTCTTACTGATTTCAGAGTTCATACCCGCCTCAACCTTTGGCGTGATAAAAACAAACAAGAAATAAATCAGTGCTCTTTGTAAAATAACTAATTTTGTTATGAAAGCTGAATGCTTATGCTAAAATATCTATTACTACTGTTGGATATTTACTATTTCCACATGAATAAATGTTAAGCGGTTGCTGTAATAATCTGTCCTTGATATCCTTGGCAGCCAAGAGTATGCTGGGGGGGGGGGGGGGGGGGGGGGGGGGGGGGGGGGGGGGGGGGGGGGGGGGGGGGGGGGGGGGGGGGGGGGGG
>JAOXNZ010000064.1:20865112-20877120 GCA_028566095.1 Kryptolebias brasiliensis
GAAGATCAAGAGTAGTTAATCTCAAAAACAGATGGACAGCAAGGAGGCAGGAAGGAGTTAAATAAAACAAAAGGACAGAGAGGTAACTTGCTGCAAAGCTCAACCAGTCTTTGTGCTTAAAATACTAGCAACAGAGAATGACTCATTTTCTCATCATACCTTAGCTAAAAAAAATAGATCCTGATAACTTTTCTGATTGTCTTCCTTAGAGAGTGCTGACTGACTCAGGCTGACCACAGACTGAGGGTCAGAATGATAACACATGAAATTGGTGGATGACGCCTCAGATGAGACAGAGCACCGAGTCATCCACCTGGATCTTGCACAACACACACTCAGACTCACAACCACAAACCTGTGGGTCCATAGGCAAACACAGTGGCATTGTAGCCTGATATGAGACCTTCTATTAGCCCTTTGGTTGTAGCTCGGTACACTTCTTCCTGCGTAGAAAGAAAACAGTATTTGAAGGATGTAAGTATGGAGCAGCACTTGTTTCAGATTCATTCATCTTTTGATTGATTAAAACCTTTCTTTCTGACTGACCTGACTGGCTGAGAAGTCAAAGGCCACATCAAACATGTACGTCTTCTCCCTGGAGCGGTTGGCACGCAGGATGTCATCTGGGTCCTCCATGGGGTCCATCAGAACCACCATCTAACGGTGAAGAATATAAAAGACCCATTGAGTGTCAGTAGGCGGTTAGTGTCTGAGCCCACGTTGATATTCCAGCAGTCATTTACTTTGTCTTTGTTCATCACTGTGGAATGCTGTGATACTGAGAAAGTTTAATCTGAGTTTATTGAGGTGAGGCTTGAAAGTGTTGCAAACCTAATTGAATGAAAGGAAAGGACAATCAAAATGTCACTAGAAAACAGATTACTTCTGCTGGGTTTAGATATACTGCAGATCATATAATTCTACCATCACTCAGAGCGTTCACCACGCATTTACTGTTTGTTCAAATGTACAGTAGATCTGCACAGATACAGCTGTAAAAAACAAAGAATGAAAGTGATGCAATGAACATCTGTAGCATCGGCTGTCAGGACTAACAAATTCAAAATGCAGATATTTACTGCAGCTGTTCTGCATATTTCTAGTGAACCACTTTGAATGCAGTGCAAGTCTCAACAGTAATAAGATGAGGTCAAGCATTCAGTTAATGATCATTAACAACCATTACTGTAATGTTTTTGGTCCCTTTCAACCATTAGCGAACCACCAAACACAGCCATAATGAAACTTAACATTCAGGCAGGTTTAGTATTTTTTAAAATACTAAACTACACATTAAAGTGGCAGAAGACTGATGTTTTAAGCACTTAGACTATCTAGAGCAATGAATTTGACATTTTATAATTAATACTGAATCTTTTTAACCAAAGCTTATAAGTAGGACCACACAAGGAAGACTTTGCTTCCTGTCATGTTTGTAAATGTCAGCCTGCTCTGCACACTTGTTCTTTCTCTGTGATCCACCTTCCTCTTTTTTTACAAGCTCCCACTGATCTGAGATGAAGCCTTCCTCACACTACAGCATTTACCCTCTCAATCATCATTTTCAAACAAACAGTGGATACTTATAAAAAACAGCAATGTTCTGTTCATCCCTTACAGCACATGCTGTTGTTTTGTACCTAATTGCAGCAGATACTGCTAAAGAAACACGTTGACATAGTGAGATTGTGCAATCACATCATAATAGCTACTGGCCTCCCAGCTTTAGTGACAAGAAGACTCACCTCTATTTTTGTATACAGACATGGATAAATCTGTTGGTACCCTTCCACAATAATAAAGAATAAAATAAAGTAAAATAAAATAAAATAATAAACTGACCAGAATAGCCAAAAACAGCTCCTGTTTCATCTCATCAGTCCCAGAAACTTTGGGGTTTGTCAACACGCAATTTGAGAATTCAGTTGGGTTTTTTTTTGTGTGTTTTTCTGTCAGTAGTGGAACCTCCTGGGTCTTCTTCCATGGAGCTCATTATGATTCAAAATGCAACAGAGTTCAGCTTGACTTGTTTTGGATGAATATTTTTGCTCTTTTTCTACCATCCGCATTATCTGTCTGGTCACCCTGTGGTCACATTTCCTCTTGCGTCCACATCCTGGGAGGTTAACTACAGTCCCATGAACCTTCTGCTTTTAAATAATATTGGCAACAGTTGTCAGAGGAACATGAAGTTGCTTGGAGATGGTCTTGTAGCCTTTACCTTTAACATGGATGTCTATTATTTGCTTTCTGAGCTCGTCAGACAGCCCTTGCCTTTGCAAGATTCTTTTAAATAGTCTGATGAAATGCAAAACACGATTTTAATGCAAAGAAAAACAGTCTCTTTAAGGGTACCAACAAATCTGCCTGTACTATTTAACAGATCATTGTAAAATAAACAACAAATCTTTTATTCCCCACAGTTTTTGTTTACTCTATCAAATACTAAAGACATGCAAATATACATTATACAATTGCTTTTAACTGACTTTTTAATTTTCACGAGAAACTAAGTGTTGTTTAAATGAGCTGTAAAGGTACCAACAAATTCATCTATTTGTTATATGTTGTTCTCCTAAAAATAATTTTCACAAAATCAAATGTTTTTTCCCAGTTAACTGAAGTACTTAGAAGTCCATTTAAGATCCCCCCTGCTGTATTAGAATCAGTCTTGTACAAATTAATAATTACCTTTCAATCAGACAGAAAGAAAAACAACTTCAGCAAATAGCAGGACAAACTGAGGAATTGAGAGTTTAGCAATTTCATCTACTTTAATAATGGTAAAAGATGACATTTACAAAGGGGAAAGTGAATCTGTCTTTATTTTAGCCTCTTGATGGCACAAACACACAGCATGTATGTGTTTATTTAGGCAAATGGACATCCATTCATCCATCCGTAATGCTCTGGATCTTGCTCATGCAACATTATGACCCAGTAAACAGCCCGTTTATTAAGCCCATTCATAGCATGTGAAGGACACACACGTGTTCCGGAAATCTGAGAGATTGATTTGAAATTGCTAAATGTTTTCTGTTGCAAAGTCTGAGCAGCGGTACCATTATGTTTTCTGTGATTTTAAAGAACTGTGACATTGTTCTGAAAGAGCTGCTTCACAAAGCCCAAGTGGTAATCCTCAGCCACTCAGATATCTGTGGCTCTAAAAAGACTATTTTAGAGACAAACTGCGCACATGTAAAATATTAAAAATGGTTGTTCAATTTCTGAGTCAGAGCAGGTACAATAGACTTGGGGTTTTTACATTTTGAAGTTTTGCCCTCAGGATATTGTGGACTTGAATCTTGAGCTACATGACTGGCAGAAAAGTCAATGGAAATCAGGCACTATGAAGTTTTTACTTCAGATACTGCAGAACGATGGGGCAGCTGGGATTTGGCTAGGTGAGATCAGCTGGTCAGCTTTGTTTAGCAGCAGACCAAGAGAGCCCTCAGAGGCCCGTAACACTGAAGCACCCGGCTTGTTTGATGATGCCCTCAGCCATCGAGCAGCACACTTTGAAGCCTCTCAATTGAAATTCAAGAGGAGAGATTTCACTTTTTATGAACTGACAACGCATAACGGCAAGCTTGCAGACTGTAATCAGTAAAAAGGTGAGCAGGAGAGGAGGATGAAGTACTGGAGAGAAAGAATAACAAGAAAGATGGAGCGATTGGAAAAACAAAGCAACACTTGATCTCAACTCGAGATGCACGTGGAGAAAAGAGGGCAGAGTGCAGCAATTCACGCTGCTCTCTTTTTGATCCTTTTTTCCCTTTCTCTTTCTAACAATGATGAACAACTAGTTTCATTTCACTAATACAGAACAAAGAAGTTTTTCTTTGATTCTCAACTTCAGAAACTCTTCAGTCTGAAGTCAATCTGAAATTTCTCCCAAGCTATGTGAGTATAACTTGAAGAATTAATTAAAACACCAATGACTGATGAGTAGATGAGTCCAGTCTTCAAAGGAAAGGACAGGCAGAACTGCATTTGTGGGTAAAAAGCCCCACAAACATAAGATGATGTTTTTGGCAGTACGGAAAAAATATGTTGCAGTATCACAGCATGTCTTTGAAAAAATAATTAGATCTGCTTAGACCTTGGTATAGGTAGTATCTCCCTGGGCTGTGACTGTTGGCAACTAGCTGACAAATGGCATTTGCAAGGAAGTCTCCAAAATCTCTTGAAATGTTTTCTCAAGTGAGTCACAGAGGCTTGAAGTCTTGTCGATTGAGCTTTGGACATGTTCAAAATATTTGTGTGACAAATTTTCTTTCAAAATAGTTTCAGCATAATCTCAAGCATCTTTAATTTAGTTGCGGGCGTGTCCAACCCGTCTCGAGAGTTCTGCAAGTTCTCCTCTGACAGAAAACATTTGAAGCTAACGTCCAGATCTAAAACACCACACCAATGATAAATAATTGTTGAAAAACTGGTCCAAATCTCCCTCTCTTTATTTCAAAAGTATACTCCAGTAAATTAAATTATAAATGTGCAGGAGGCCTTTGTAGTGGATACAAAATGAGCCAAGGTGGGTACGATGTGGGAGGAAGTAGGCAACAAAATGTGCCTGGCCTAGAACAGTTTTGAAAGCCATGCACACCACAATAAGCCATGATTTTCAAAAACCTGCCAAACGCAGCCAAACGACCTGTTAGTTGCTTTGGTTGCAAACACTCAGGTGAATTTTTCATTGCAGTCTAACTGAAGCCAATGTTTTGCAATTTTCTTGCAATTTTGAGTTGCAAACTAGTCTCCAACAAAAGCAGCCCAGTGAGATACTACCTTATGTGACATTTGTAAACAAAAACAGGTATAACTAAAGGAAATTCTGTCCTTTTCAGATTTAGCGAGTGGATCGTGGATATGGCCTGCTAATGTATAATGTGTAATTGAGTTTCTTGAGAAAGCTGATGAACTTGCACAAGTGCTATTACATAACTGTAAGTTGTAGGTATCAAATGTCCATACACTGTTTTGTCTCTGTGCATGCACTTGGGAAAATCATTTGAGGCTAAGGGTGTTGATAACACCTCTAGTCCCATCTGTCGCCTGTATTTCTTAAGTTACAGTGCCTCCGCAGCTCCAGCCATGAGCAGACACATACACCAGCTGTTGCTTGGGAAGATATTAAAGCACTAATTTTCTTAAGTTCTCTGATAAGACTCTAAGATGCCAGCTCTAATGACAATGTTTGGCAATTTAACACTAGATATTTGGACTTGTGCCTCACTGTTTGGAAACCAACAATGATCTATGAACAGCTTTCCACATGCAGGTTCACCTCACAGCAGATTGTCTTCTGAGTTCAATTAAGAGGCTTCTGAGAAAGAAAAAGTCTAGGGTGAAGCACAGGTCAGCATTAGCTGTTGGGCATCAAACACACAGTTTGATTACAGAACAGGTTCAGGTAAACTACAGTCACTTGGATAGCTTTAAATCTCCCACATATCCTTCTTTCCTGTCACAGTCGCATGAAAACATGTACGCTTGGACACATAGCAACTTAAAAAGAAGTGTGTCATGTTCTTTTAAACAAGCAGTTTGTGCATAAAGAGTGGCAGAAGGCATGACTCACCAGAGGAGACCAGGGCACTTTATTCAGTGAGTTTATGTATGATGTGAAAAATTATAAAATGGTTAAATATCAGTTAGTTAAAGTAGTTCAGTGAGGAATCGATCTCTCAAAAGTATGAAGCTATATATCAATCTTTTAGAGTGAAAGAAAGAAAATGAGCACTATGCAACTGCCAAAAGCCACAAACTGCAGATGCCATAAATCTAGGAGTTCTTGCTAATAATAGACCTGTATTCAAGCTCCCCTTAACTTTAAATGTTCTTGAAAAAATAGCATAAATAATCTGCATGAAAGGTTTCAGTCAGGATTTAGAACATATCACAAAAACAGAACTAATGAAGGTATAAATGACATAATCTTGGCTTCAGACAGTGGATTTGTGTCTATGCCTTAGGAGATATTAGTGCTGGATTTGATACAATTGGTCCCATTGGATAACCCTAACACAGACGCTTCAAGCTTTATTTGAATGAAAGGAGTATAAGAAGCAGTATAAGGCTGGTTTAGGTCATATTTATTTGATAGATTCCAGTTTGTTCATATAAATGATGAAACTCTTCTAAAAGTTGGTCCTGGAGTTCCTAGTCCTCAGGTTTCTGTGCTTGGACCAGTACTTTGTAAATATGCTTCTATTAGGAAAAGCTATTGAGCAGCATGGGATAAATTTCCATTGTTATTCTGATGATACTCAGCTATATTTATCCATGAAGTCTGATGAATCCAATCAACTAATTAGACTACAAGCACGTCTTAAGGGCATAAAAGCTTGGAAGACTTTGAATTTTCTGTTTCTTAATTCAAACGAGACAAAGTTGATGTTTTTTTTTTTTTTACTTTTGCACCTTAGCAGCAAACTGTTCTATTTACTTACACTGGATGACATTAACCTGGACTCCAGTAGTAGTATGAGAACCCTTGGAGTTCATTTTAACTTTGTTCATTAACATTTATTAAGTAAGTTTTTAGGACCTCCATTCTCCACCTGCACAATATTGCCAAAGTTAGAAACATTGTCTCCCAAAGTAATGCAGAAACACTGGTCCATTAATGTGTTACTTCTTTTGCTACAAGTGTAAAATGTCCATTATCACAAACTACATCAGTAGTTATTCACATCTTCCAGCAACGGGAACAGTCTGTTACACACTAATCTACTATCATCCAGATCAGCAGCTGTTGGCATAATCAGACTCAGAGAACCTGACCAGTTCATCTCTCCTGTTTTGGTGTACATGGATAATGAACTCAACAGGCTTCAAATGTAGTTGAGTCAAATACTAGGTGCAAAGCAACCTTTTTCTTTTTCAAAAACAGCAACCTTTCAGATTCCAATTAGATTAATTTCTAATTCATCCTAAACTTTCTGTAGTTGACAGTCAGCCAGTTATTGCAATCAACAATCATATCATCATCAATACTCATTCAGACAGAAACACTGGGTGGAGTTCACTGTATGACCTCCATCCACCATTTAACAGCTTCATCTGTTAAATGGTCCATAATCTCTCAAAGATCAGGAAAGATCAGAGTTTAAGGTTGGTGATGTTAGAGTTCCCACTGCTGCCAAAAAATTGTTTATCCTTTATACTGACCTCCACCTATCTATCAGTTGCCGCTAAAGTAGACATAAACTGTGCTAAAAACAGACTAGAAGCTCAAAGGAGTTGAGAATTTTAACAAAGTGAAAAAGAAAGTAGTTTCCTGGTTTACAGCCTCTGTGAGTATGACACTATTTTAGCTGTTTTATTCATGCTGTCTTCTGTCACAATGAACATCACTTTTTATTTGGATCCACGTCCCGAGGGACTCAATATAACTTGACCCCAGGGGCCAACAAAACAATATGGCCACAGCATGTATTTACACTCAGTGGCTCTGAAAAAAGAAGCTCCTAAAATATTCATATCCTTGTAAGAAACTAAAGTCAAACAACAGCTTGCTTATGCATTGACATGAAACCAATTAGTGTGATGGAGTTTTCAAAACACCATAAAAAGCAGCAGGGAGGGACGGAGCACCACGGCCTGTGTCTTTCCTGACTGATCAACAGCACCTGCTGCTCTGCTCATTAAAGCAGCAGGGATCTCAGTTGGCCATCTTGCTGATTATAGCGCTGCTCTCTCCCTCCGCAAATCCATAATTCAAAGCCTGGATGTGGTGCGGTTTCTCAAGTCAGTCAGCCCTGCGTGCTTTTCTCTGACTCCCTCCAGTGCTGTGTGCCAAGCATCAAACACTGCCAATACCGACAACAAAAGTCAGATGTATAGACATTTTTACAGGCACAGGTTCAGTACACCTCAATAAAGGCTTGGGTCACTAATGAAGTGACTAATGAGACATTTTGAATTGCTTATTGTAAACCACCTGCCACTATTGCTGCAAAACCCCTGAGTAGAGGCGAAATTGTTTTTCAGTTTTTTATATCTACTATTCATGAAAATCAGCAGGTTTTGATTTGGTCTCATAAGCAACCGGTAAAACTGCTGTAACATAAAAAAAGTAAAATATCAAGAAGACTGACACTTAAGCAGATAAACAAAGCATTGACAAATCAGACATAAAAAGTCTACACCAAATGGAACCTACAGAGGCAACAGCATTAGTTTTAACAGATGGAGGACTATTTTAAACAAAAACCTGCAGAGGGGGGTCTGAATCAGAGCGATAGAGCCAATCCATCAAACAACATGTACTGATGTCAAGTTTTATTGTTTACATTTGCCCCTCCTCTTTATGGCTCAGCCTTCAGCTGCCATGATGTTACGCTCTTTTTTATCAGGCTGAAAGGGTTGACCATGAATGCATCACAAAGATTAAAGGCAGTGTTTTGTCCACGTGTCACATTTAAACTTGGATGCCAATTTCTGCATCCAAGCTTTTCCACTGAGGCACCATCTTCTTTTAAACATTTAACCATTTTGTGACTAAGTAGTTGCCATGGAAGCATACTTCGAACCATAAATGTATTATTTTAATCCAACATAATGTTTCATTTTATACACAAATATGCATACAAATACAAAGTACAACACCCTCCTATGTGTCACCCATAACTTGGAAGTATGAGATACAGTTAGAGAATGAGTGCATCTGGCACTGAAGACTTTGAATTGCTTCTTCAGAGACATAACGTGACTTAAGATGGCAGACATCCGGACTGTTATTTGGTCCTGATGACTAGCTATGAGTCACCAACATGAAAAGAAAGACCACTCAAATTGCATCCTTAATATGCGCCTTTCATTTCCATGCAGATGTCTAGCTCTAACAAATCACAGAAGCAGCACTTTCGTTACTTTTTTTTCATTGGCGTTTTTCTTCATGTTAATACATTTTTTAAATTCATATAATGTAGCTTTTGATGTATTAAGAAGGTATTATTCAATTCAGCATCTGTGTGTGAAAGTATTCTGCTCTCTTCATGCATTTTACTGTATTGCCTTTTATTTCCATAACAGCAGATGTGTAACAGTGCTATCTTTGTGATGTGTCTGTGTTAAGCTAATGACGAAGAACAAAGGATCAAGATCACAACAAACAGCAATCAGGTTCAAGCAGTGACCTTAATGGGGCAACCTTTCAAGCTGCCCTTTCAGAAATGCAACCAAAGCTTCGGAAAATCCAACCAGACACAATTGCAACTGGTTATCTGATAGAAACCCTCGAGCGCTGCCCTCTGCACCCCAACAATGCCACTGAATATCTCATTTCAGGGGCTCTCCTTTATTTGCAGGTGTCTGTTGGACCACAGTGCACCTGATACAGTGTGCCTGATAGCAAAGTCTGGTCTTGAGGTGAAGTGACGTAAGTTGTCTGGCCATGGCGAACAAATGCCAAATAGGTGTCATCAGAACAGGGTTGTTGTAATTCCGACTCAAGACACTCAATAATAGACACAGCAGGACTTCCAATCTCTTGAGCAATACAACAAGAAATGCTGAAAGATCAAGAATTAGATGAGCAAAACTTTTCTTTCTTCAGACCAAAGGGTAATCCCTGATTATTTTTATGTTTTTTTTTATTTGAAACTCATATTTTTGAGCTACTTAAGAACTCTTTAGAAGAAGAAATTAGGTTGATTAAAGCGCCTAATCTTGTTGTATCCTCATCATAAACAACAGACGTCCACAAACTGACAGGACAGCACAGTAACTGGATGCTGTAAGCTGGTGTATAGAAAAAGGTCAGAGGTAACCTCAAGGCCAGAGGCCAGTGCTTGGCCATAACACACTAACTAGGGTAATCATCAATTACCCAAGAAGACAAAAACATACACTGTCCCACACTTACACAAGGTATGGTGACAGCCTAAAGCTTTTATTTGGTTCATCAAATAACATCAGACTGACCATTTGAGATGGCAGGTGATGCACTTCAGAGTTCAGAGTTCAGCTTCCTTGTCCCTCAAAAAGGAATCTGGTTTTACAGCAGCAGTAAAAACCCAACCTGGACTTAAAGTAGTACAGTAATAGGACATTAGAACATAAACAACCAAATTTGATTGAAACATTTAAAAAGGTCAGTAAAGTGTGAATAAATTAAAAATAAAAAAATTGCAAGTTGATTGCACAATTGCATTTATATCTTTGAGTTTAGCTCTAAGGAGCATCTATCTCTGTCCTGAAGGAACAAAGGAAAGACTTCATTAAAAAGAAGGTAATCAGGACTAGGCAGTACTGACCGAGTGATGCTGTACGCCAACTATTTAACTAGAAACTGTGACAATTTTGGACAGACAGTTTCTGTTTTGTACCCAAGATTAGAGTAGACAGATGGTTATAACCAACTCCAAAGATCTGTAAAATAAAACTAAGAGAAATTTTCAACATTAAAATGGTCCATATTTACACTCTATAGCAACTTTTACAGTGATTTTAGTGATATATTTTTACACTTTATATACAGCACTTTTAAATCCTCATTTACACACTGAAAAGCATATTGGTGGGCAGCCGGGATATAGCGTCTTGCCCAAGGACACTTTGGCACAATGCAGTGGCTGGATATCAAACCCCCAGCTCTTCAATTGAAAAACAACCGCCCTGCTACTGAGACAACAGCGTGGCTTGGCCCTGAGGCATTAAAAGGGTTCATCTGGTCTTCTCAATCACTGTCCCGAGGTACCTGTAAGGTTCAACGATCTCCACAGCTGATCCCCTGATTACTGTAGGAAGAGGGTGGGAGTTGTTTTTTTTTTTTTTTCTAAAACCGATTACCATGTCTTT
Organism: Kryptolebias brasiliensis; assembly: GCA_028566095.1. Lineage (NCBI taxonomy): Eukaryota > Metazoa > Chordata > Actinopteri > Cyprinodontiformes > Rivulidae > Kryptolebias > Kryptolebias brasiliensis. The sequence continues at coordinate 20,875,919 of JAOXNZ010000064.1, forward strand.
AGATTTCTGGACATTCAGCTGGAGGAAGTGGCTGTCGCATCATCTAATAAAGTCCATCACAGCTGACTCATGGCTGACTTCTTCATCCTTTAGCAGACTGACTATCTGTGCCATCTGCACATTTTAAGAAATGCCTGTCAGTGTGCTGACTCTTCAGTGGTTGGTATATAAACTATACATTAGTGGCGACTGCACACATTCTTGTGGAGAGCCACTGGAGGATGGTTTCTTTGAAGACAAGGCACTGTTTACCCTGACTGATGGAGGCCATTTACAGACAACTAATAGATTTTTTTAAATATTTGACTCAACTGCACACTTAGAGTGTAGGTCAGAGATAACCTAAAGAGAGCCAAAGCTTGTTTAAACAATGGAATAATTTGTGGAGAAAGAGTCTATATTCTACAGAAATAAGTGTGACATGTTAGAATACTGTAAAGTATTGAAAGGTTGAAGGGAAGTGGCTGAGTTTAGTATTCACATAGTTTAAGTCATTTAAATTCTGTTATCTACTATTCTAACTGAATGTTGTGATAGCATTTTCACTACTGCACCTTTTCTGTTTTTCTGTACAGCTGAGATAAACAAATTTAACCCACATCAGATGAACAATTAAGCCTACAAAGACAGTCCATTCTGTACCATTTGTTGAATTATGTTGAGAATGTATAAACCCAGCATTTTGATTCTTTTATGGAAATGGTCCCTTCTATAATCATTATTATCTATTTAACCTATAAGGCTCTCCTCTGTTAGATGTAACTGACTAAAGGTAGAAAAAAAACACGATGGACCAAGTAATATTCTTTAGAGTATCTGTTCAGATGGAGGCAGCAACAAGCTGTTCAAGGATCCATTCAGTACAGGGTCAAGTTAACATTACACCCATGTTCACGTGTAATAACAGTAATAACAAAATGGCACCGAACAGCATGTTATTTTCAAACCTTTTGGTCCATTTTACTATCATCCCAAATGACAGAAGGGGAGATGTCAGTGTGAAACACAAAAGGACCCATTACTGTTTCCTAACAGCTTCAAGACTTTTCTTGCTGTGCAGCACAATAAACTTTTCACAGGATTTGGATTAGAACATACAGTGTATTCTGTCTTTTAAAAAATAAGTGACAGACCTCGTAATAAAATGAAGAAATGTACAAAAGAAAATATATTAGCTTTCAAATAAGTCCATAAATGTCATT
>JAOXNZ010000064.1:20877220-20887244 GCA_028566095.1 Kryptolebias brasiliensis
ATGTCATTCTGAAAATTTAAATTTGTGGTTGAAACTTGCAAAGTGGTCAAATTCAAATTTCTTGGAAAAATGTCCAATCTTCTTGATTTTAAGTGTGCCAAAAGCAGAACATTAGGATGCAATTAAAGGTGGAAAAACAACTTTAAAATATACTACAAAACAAATTTAACATTAAGGCTTTTTTGGTGTCATCTAGATTACTAAAACCTGAAACTCTGAACTCTTTTGGGGGATGAAGAGTTGATTTATTTCTTAAAAAAAGGTTGAGAACCACTTCTATAAATGTAATATATCAATGCATTCTTAAAGTCTGCAGTTTATTTCTAAGGTAACAGCCATTCTCTAAGATAAATACCACAACATTTACCAATCTCTGTTCTATATGGTGCAAATGTCAGAGGTGTAAAACAGGCTTGGCAGAGACCAGACATAAAAAGATATTTATGCATTTTCATCCCAAACTGAATGCTTGCAGGTTTCTGTGGCAACTCACTACATATAGTTACTGTTGTTGCACAGCCTTGTATTGTAACGTTATTAACAATAAATGCAGTTATAATGTCCACTATAACTTGCCATTCAATCTTGCCAGGTTGAAAGAGAACCCACTTAGAGAACCGAGTCTAGGTAACTTTGATAACCTTATATTCTGTGAGACCAACAGAAGAAATGCTGTCAGATCAAGAGACAACATTCTAGCATTTAGTTGAGTTTATATTCTATGGTGCTAGTTAACAACAAGTACAACATAATACTTCTTTTCTTACTGTTAGGAACAAACAGCTCAGCTTAAACACATTGGTCCATTAGTTTTGTTTTCCTTCATCTGAGGAATAAAACCTCCCTTTGGTCCCTGACTGGTGTTAAAATAATCCACATTCACCTCTCAAAGGGTCTATTGAACCTAATCATCAAATTTTCCAAAAGACTTGGCTAAACCTGTGTCAGAAAACAAAGTCTACAACTAGTTCACTTAATCTAAACAATTCTTTCTGGAAGTTGTAGATGAGAATCAAAGTTAAATAAATATAATTTGTGGTTAGAATAAATTCAGACAACAGCTTTTGAAGATCAATGTTAGTTTGGTTTAATAAACCAATGGGTCTGATATGATTTGACTCTTTTTTTTCCTTCTTTTTTTTTTCAGCTATTAAACAAGCTTCAGAGTTCCCCTCCCTGGACATACTGATTAAGATCAAAACTTCTTAAAGCTCACGGAGCACACATTGAGTCTGTATTTAACAGAAGTGTGAGGTCATTGGTTTGTATTTGGAGCCTTAGAAAAATCACTCCTTACTGTCTTACTATAATAAAGTTACAGGCTATGTGGTTTGAAGACCGTTTTGTTCTCTCCAACACTGGTTTACATTTTACCATTACAAATAGTGAGTTGGATGAGATATTAGCAGCTCTGCTTGTTAAACCTGCTGATGTACTGACACTAGAACTGAGAAAAAAAGATGGTGTGATTCTCAGACTTTTACAGCTGTGAGAAGAAAACTATTTTCGAAGTAGATTTAAAGGCTTTTCTTTTTGACATTGATGGTTTCTTCAGTGGTTCAGTCTGACATCTGCTAATGTCAAAGCTGTGTACATCTTTATGTAGGATTTTTAAAGGTTTTTAAAACAAAGTGCTTGGATTGTTTGATATTTTTTTTCTTTTTTACTTATGACAAAATTCTAGGTACAAAACTATAACAAGATTTAAAAAAAAGACAATGATAAAGATAATGACAAAGTTCAGATCTGCTACCATGACGAGTGCTAGGCAGGAATTGGTTATTTGCACTTTTTTGCAGTATTTTTATCAAAAGGTTATGTTGCACTACTTCCTGCTTAGGTATTATACTTAAACACTTCCACTGCTTGCAGCTTTAGAAGGTGAAGTTATTTTGGGAGTGTCGTGGATGAACTCTACCACAAAAGTAACTTGTTTTTGTCTTTGTTTATTATGACTCAAATTCTTCACTGAAAGACCCCATAGAGACAGAGTCCCATTAGATCCCTAAAAGCCAACGCACACCTGTGGCTTTTTACTGTAAACACCTCAATTTGAGCTCCAAATATAAACGCAGTAGTGAGTTTTTGATTTATCTCTCTTCCTTCTTTTCAGTACTCGCTCTTTCCCTCTCTTTTTACAAATTATGTTTTAATAAATTTGTTCCTTCGACCTCTCATTAGGATTTGATTATTGTATGCATCAGGGATACACTTAAGATGCTGCAGTGATGGTACTAAAGACCCGTCCCTGCCTGGCACCCACTAAACGTGGCCCATCCATGGCCCTGCGGCTGCTCTGGACTTCCTGCTTAAGAGGTATTATGTGGCCGGATTGAGGAACATTGTGCTCCTGATTCTGCTAGAAAAAACAGGCTGTGGGCAAATTAATGTGTTTTTGTGACAAATTTATCTTACCAGCAAAATGAATAACTTGTTATGCTTGATAACATGTGACAAAACAAAGAGACGAGATTAGAAACCTCCCTGCAGTAGTTTTTTTCCCCTTTATATCACCCCCCTTGTGGACTGTAATGACTCAAAAAATGCCTGAGGGCAAAGCATGACGGAAACTATTCCCAGCTGTGCCAGCTTCATGTTTATTTTTTATGTGTTTTTAAATTAATCTAGCCCAGCACCACATAGGAAAAACCCAGCAGTAAGGCCAGAGGTGCCAGTCACAGGAAATAGGTGTGTTTACACAACTATGGAAAGCTGGTGATCAGAACGAACAGCGGGCCACTCGGGCATCTATTCTCCTCCAGAGGCCATTTGAGATGAGCTGCCACACTCTGTCCTCACATCACAACCAAGAGTTTTAAAGCACAGAGGGTGCTGAAAGCTGAGTCCCACACAAACCCAGACAGAAGCACTCAGGACGGCCATTGTTGCAAAGGAAACATAAAGGAAAAAGAAAGGATCAGTCGAGTGCTCCAGAGAATCGCTCAGGGAACAAAACAGAGAGGTTGAGTCCAAGATAAGAAGAAAGGAATGATTATCTCTTTCTCTGAAACACAGTCATCTTGGATTGACATCTTAACCCAGTTTTTAACCAAAGTTGTACTTGTTTCTATTTAGATTTTAAAGTGTAGTTTTTTTTCTTTAAATACTAATGTTGCCATTTTTAATTCAGGTCCTCACTGTAGCTCTGTTTCTATATGTGAGGGTCAAATCTTCAGAGAAGATGTGACTATTTGGAAAACTTTATTGAATTTAGTGTTTTGCTTTCGAATGGAGCAGCTTTTGCTGAACAGGACCAACTACTTACTATGCAAGTAATCGCTAAGATGAAGGCAACTTGAATCTCCTTTCACTGGCAGACCATCCGCAGAGGCTGTCAGAATCTTTACACTGAACACTCGAGTTGAGCTGCTTTGTATTTCATGAGGGCAGAAAAATTAGCCGAGTATGTAAAATGTAATCAAGTATACATATGTTTGGACCAAAAAGAAGATTGTTTATTGTTTTCAGTGTCTTGATTTCATACAAAAACCTACAAGCAAAAGGCTACATAATTGTTTGATTAATGCTCAGTATTCACCTCCCCTTGAGTGTTTATTTTTAGGAATAAATACACCAGGGGAAAGTTGTTTTTTTTAAGTCTCTGCTCCGCTTGTTATAAAAAAAGACTTTCAAGTAGTCTGCTGTCTGCACAAAACAGCTCAAATATTGACCATGAAATGCCACCATCAATACCTTGTAATACCATGTATTTTTTTCTATACTGCACTTACAGCCCAGGTTGCACAATTAAGCCAAGTTGAACAACTGATCCATGTGTTGACTATAACCGATTTACCCGTGGACCCAAAAAATGAGACAACAGAAACAAGAAAAAAAGACTTGTTTTTTTCATTTCTTCTATATGTAGAACTGTATGTGGTTTAAGAATAAAGAAAGAACAAACAAAAACCAATATGACCCTGGCTTTGTCTAGGTGTCTCCATGGAGACGAGGTCTCACTGTAAAGCATTCCCCTCGGTGGGCTACATGGACAGACGAGCCCTGCTGGAAACACGATTAACAAGTTTGAGGTGCAAGTAAGACACTTCTTTTACAATACGAGCAGACAAATTTAAAAACATGATTCTTACATCTACATATTTATGAAAACACATGCTTGATTAGAGTACTGATGACAAATTGACTGATTTGAACCTGATAAATAGAAGCTAAACAGAAAAAAGCCTGTAAGGCCAGAGAAAAACGTTTTTTTGTAATTTGAGCACAGCTGGTAGTGGGATACCCCGGTCCGATCAGGTGTCTCATTCACAGGACTGAAGGACTATCTATATCTCTAAATGGCTAAAGTTAGCTCTACTGTCAGCCTCTTAAGGAGCGACCTCTCACCTCTTGTGGCCTTTTATAATTAAGGTGAAAAGAAAATGCTGTCTGAGTCCTTAAAGACCAAAGCTAAGTTTGCTCTCAAGAGATCGATTTAGAAAGTAAACACAAACTACTTGTTTACTACAAGTGAGTTTTTATAAATACTAAAGTGTCAAAACAAAGTTTCAGACCTTCATGTAAATTTGCAGCTAAATATTTTTAGATAGGAGCATTAAAGGTTTAATCTGACCTGACTGTTATAATTCTGACTCTTTTATGATATGATCTGAGTCATCTTATTTGTAAACCACCTCACCAGCAGTCTTAATCAGTGTACTTCTACCTCAAACCCATTGAGGATAAGACTCCTTCAACTTCTCCAGTGAGGAGAGAACAATAAAGAGCAGGTGGCAGAGGGTTTAACCTGAGCTAAAACCAATCCCATGAGCTCATCTCCACAGACTTAGTCAGCTTTGAGTAGTCTGCTTTCTGTCAGGACTGCCAGATCTGGCTACTCCCATCCAGTCAGCCAAGTCAGCCATCAGTAGCCTAATCTGTCTGAGCCATATGGTCCTCCCATGTCCACTGTCTCACAAACAAAGTAATTACTACATGTGTCTTGAAAGTTAGAGCCTGTCTTTAGAAAGGTACAGTTTGTAGAGAAATTGTGTGTATTGTTTGCATGGTTTTATCTGTTAAAGTGTTTTGACTGTGGAGGCGGTAAACAGACTCAGTTTTCTACAGAACTATAATCCGCAGCATCCTTATGTCGGTGTGAACTCCCTCACCAACCTCTCTATTCAGGTGAGGACAGCCCAGATAAACCTGTAGGTAAAAAAAACAAGATTCCCTAAATCCTTCAGTCACAATAACAAGTGTGCATTTTAAGCTCCACTAATCCTTTACAGTAAATGTGCTTGAGTGGACCTGATATAACCCGTCACAGACCGAACAACCTGAGATCTCTGTAGACAAATTACACCAAAGACGGAACCGTTTGGGAATAAAATCAACACAATACAGCAAGTCGCATTGAAGACACAGAGCATGTTTTCTAGCTGAGTTTTAGATGAGGTGGAGACAATAACAAAACCTTGTTATGGGGGCTGTGTCGGCACCATAACTACCTTCCTGTTGTTATGCTCTAATCCCCCTGAGTCCAAGCTTGTTTTAATGATGTCATGGCAGACAGAAGTGCTGATGTTGTACCTAAGGTGTAATTAAATTACGTCTTCTGATAAACAAGTCAGATCTTAGTGTGGTGGATTATCTGTTTCTAGGAGTTCTTTTCAATAACTTCCATCAAAAAACAATAAAAAGCCCACTAATATTCACACCCTTCAACAAATATAACACCCCTTCATCCACCACTTGTCACTTATAACAAAAGAAAACTGTGTCACTGTGAGTTCTTTCTACTTTTTTGACATTGTCTTGGTTAAGAGAAGCTGCCCACCACCAACAGGCACACAAATGTTTAAATGAGCCTCCACTGAGTGAGGAAACACCTCTGCAGGTTCTCAGTCACGATGCTCATTAGCCTGCAGTGCCTTCATCATCATTCCACATCCTGCTAAATGGGCTCCAAGGGGGACCAGTTGAAAGTAAAAAGCTAGTGGTAAATATGGCCCTCATGGAGCTCGCACATATGGTACTTTCCTCTTAAATTACACCGTAACAAACTACGTAAATATATATATAGGATCTACTGTTTGTTTCAGTATATTATGTATCAGTGTAATATACTGTGCAGCAGCTCACTTGCCAAAAAAGATGAGTAGTATCTGTTTAAATATCAACACTTTTTTTCATTTTTGACTGACATAGAATTTATTTGCTTATTTGGTTCACAAGAAAGCAAAAAAAAAAGTGCAACAACAAATAGTGGCGCAAAAACCTAGTTATAGATTTATGTGAGTAAAACTGAACGTCTTATTTTATAGCAGGTAATGTTGAAGTATACCTCACCTAATGAAATTTAATCTCTAATTCTTATTATGCTGCATCCTATTAGTTATAATTGGTGAATAATATTCACTTCTATCAAATATAGTCATAACAAAAAATAAATAATTACCAATTGCTGCTAAGATTGTAACTTTCTGTTTATTTTAGGCAAATGCACTGAACTGTCATCAGTATGTTAAACATTAGAAGTCCTCCACATTTCTGCAGTTATACATGGAATTAACCTCAAACATTCATTGCTGCAAAGCATTCAGATGTTAGCTTATAGAATAATTTCCTTTTTTCCAATTGTTATAAAGGTCGCACTCAGTTCTGACTCATCCGGCATCCACTCACAAATTAAATGTGACATTTGAGCTTTACAAACAAGTTTTAAAAAGAGCTGCTGCCATCACTGAGGTCCCTGCAGATACCTTATCTCTGCAGGCTCGTGACAGGCAGGAAGGATATGAAAACAACAGCTTTCTCCTACACAAACACAAACTGAACCCATCAGTCACCCGAGCGCACACAGAGATAACCGCAGAAAGGATGGCCAGCTCACCTGGTCGTCCACTCTGTGGGCCACAATGGTGGCCCCCTCCTCCTGCTCGGCATCACTGAGGGGTCGGATCCTCAAGGCAACCTGCAACAAACGGCACAAATACATTCATCCTTGAATTTCATCAATGCAGAGAACATGAATTTAGAAGTGAAAAACTCCAACTCTGCCTTAATGGGAAATGAGAACACTAGAGCACGATCTTCTATCTACAAAAAACACGTCTGAATCAGAGTTCATTTCTGTCTGATATTACGCTTGAGGATAGAAACATTCTGATTTCTGCATGTTAAGCTTGCTCATAGCTTAATGAAATCTTGATGCAAGAAATAAATCTGACTTATTTGTTGACTGTGGAATGTGAGCTTCTCTTATTTATAAAAAGGGAACTGGTTTAGCTTTTAAACATTACTTTGTAAGAAAGAAAAACAGGTGAGGAATCTTTTCAGTGCCTTGGAAGGAGCTTTGTGAAGTCTTAAATATTGTACCTGGATTTCATCATGGATGTTTCTTCAGCAGAATGCATAAATTACCACCAAAAAAAGGCTACATAATAAAAGAGACCAGCATATTACGCAGAAAGAGTTTCATAATAGACCAATTTCTTGAAGTAATCCAAAAAAACAACTGAGCACTGTTTTAAAGGAAAAATAATATAGAATTTTATCCTATACAGCTTGATAATAAGAACCAATCATATGTATTTTCTCCCTAGCTCATCTTCTTTGAATGTTTCCAAAGGAAAATGGTGCACATTAGTTTCATTTTAACATTTTCTTTTTCTGTTTAATTCCCTAACCCACAGCCCAAAAACAAAAAAACAGATCAAATGAACTGAAAACTAGTTGCCCTCATCTGCTTATAACTGATAGAAACATGTGATAAAAGTATTTTTTTTTAAATAAAGAAATTACTATTAATTAATTATTAATTAATGTGGCTTGTATCGCAGTGCGCCTGGAGCAGTTAACTGGGTTCAAAAAGGCAGTTTGTGAAGATCGTTTCAAATAAAACCGACCGCTGCAGCTGAAGGGTGTAAATTATGAACAACGAATAGCTCCAAGCTGATCCATTTCCATTCAAATATTCTAAGGTAAATGGCTTTTATTATTATAAATCTAGATACAAACAGAAAGAGGTGGTTTGATCAAAACAATCAAATGCACCTGCAAGAAAGGGGGGAAAAAAGCGTGCTCTGAATTTAGAGCACGTTTCTTTTAACAATCATAGTATTTCTGACCTACCTCGGTTTCACAAGGGCACCAGATGGCAATAATAAGGTCGCTCCTCTGTCAGCACCTTGTAGGTTTATTACATGCTGGACAAGAGAGGCCAAGGCAGCCGAAAGTGCCACTTCAATAATTTAGGTGTGTGCAGCAGAACACATTTTTGCAGGCTGTGTGAGGGGAAATTGAACGTATAATACTAACAGCGGATGCTATTAGGAGGTGTAATGAAAAAAAAAAAAAAAAAATAATACTAAAATAACTACAGGAAGAAAATAGGGGGAAAAAAGTACACAGTGGACACATTCATCTTATTATTATTGAGCCACTGATGGTGATGAAGGTCTACTATTACATTCAGGTGACTTACCAATACCATGGCCAGCTCGCTATTAGAATAACAGATTTTATTAAGTTTATTAAAGTTGAAATTAGATCATGGTTTAAATTATGGGAAGGAAAGGGAAGGTTTCACCCACCCTAATTAAAACTTGGATCCTCCAAAAGAGGTAAAAAGAACAATTTGGGAGGGTTGAATTTCTATATTCCATCCTTTTAATCCTTTATTTCTTAAATTTAAACAGGGAAGAATCTGATATTATGATTTCTGTTCCTGTTTCGTTTGAATTTTGGTTAATAAAAGGTGATTTATGTTATCCAGTTCATCAGAAGCTAAGTTTTAACTAAGGCAGGGGTCTTCAATCTGAGGTTCTGGGGCCACATGCGGCTCTTCGTAGCTTTGACCAAAACTAACATGGAGGTCAACAAAATTTACATTTATACCCATGACAGAAACACAACAGAAATACATGGGAACTCATTCTGATAACACCAAGAATTAGAAGTAACCGTCTTCTTTAGTGTGAAAAGGAGCAGGAATGGCTCCTCTGACTGAACTAAGACGTGTTTCATTCTTAGGTTCCTGTAGTTTATCAGATTATTGTAGCGTTAATTTCTGTCTTCAGTGCTCAGAGCAGAAGAAACAAAAATAAATTAGTTATTAAGACCCCCTCTCTCCTCCAAAGCACCACAAACCTGTCAGCCATTAGGGCAAACAGACGTGCTTTAAAATGATTAAGATCAGACAAACCCAGGATTAATCATCTGAGCTCTCAGTCTGATCATAACTTTTATCTTTTCATATCATTTATAAAATATCCATTTCTCCTTTATTTTATCAGTTGAACACAGTGTTGAATTTGGTTGAGTACAGATTTACTTTTCCATTATCCGAAGAATGGCTGACAAAATTTGTATTGTACTGAATTTATGATCAAATTATCCCATGCTCTCTGCCTTTAACGAGAACGAGAAGCAGATCTGCTGTAAATGCAGTTTGGTAATAAGATCTCCCTCTTTATTATGCTGATATTTGGGACATTGTGGAGCTCTGATCTCGGATGCTGAAGGTCTGTTTCAGAGATAATTGTGTTTTATGTGGACTGAATGTGATTTACTGTAATCTATATCTATAGCAGAGCTGGTAAACAAAAGGGAAAATACAAGAAAATGTGTTTGTATTGATTTGGATTGCTTTCATGAGAAAATAAAACACTGAATTAGAGGTCAAAGGGTGCAAACAAAACAAGAGCTGTATTATTATTATTATTATTATTATTATTTAATTGGCAGCATTCAATTAATTTGAGTTGTATTTAGTGTATAGCGTGTTCATGAAACAGCTTCTAACTAATGTACTTCCTAAAGATGTCCCAGCTCAGGTTAACAACATTAAAATGTCAAACTCACAGTCAGCTGCTGGTCTTTGGAGTCTCCCGTGTCCTTCATGGTCCAAATGAGTCCAGATGAAAGGAAACAGCATCAGCAGCGGACAGGACACTGGACCATCCCGCTCCTGCATCCACCTCCTCTAAAAAACTCCCATTCCCACCTGAGAACTGACGTCTGCTGTCCCCAAACTTTTTTTTTTTTTTTTAAACAACCTTGTCGTTTTTTCTTGTTAGTT
>JAOXNZ010000064.1:20889578-20900297 GCA_028566095.1 Kryptolebias brasiliensis
TTATTTACAGAAGCTGTGGTCTCCAGGTAGTTTTGTTTCAGAGACGTAGAGCTCCTCTTCTGTGTGAGAATACAAATAAATTGTTCTTCACCATTACCTCCCTCCATGTGCTGTCAGTGCTGGGTTTGTGCTTCAGAAATATCAAACATGTAGGAAACGTTATGACATGTTAGATATGTTCACATTTTAATCTTTGGAGACCTGAATGTAAATCGTGAGAAGGAATCCACAAAGCTTTGAAGAGGGACAAGCAGAAAACGTTTTACAGTAAAATATTGAGATGTTTCACATTTTTGTGTCATTTAACACAAGAACAGCTGAGCGGGTTCAGAAACATTAAGCAAGTTCTTTAAAGGGACAGTTTGGGCATTTTAGAAGTGATGCTCTGTCAAATAGTTCTCAGTATGTAGCACCTTATCAGTGCTACATACATTATCAGTCTTTGAGCCAAATGAAGGCCCGTTTGTTTTCATTTATCAAGCTCATTTATCAACAACTCTTTCTCAAAAACACCACATTAGCTAATATTTAACCTCTTCACGTGATAATGTTTGTTTAGTTTGTTGCCGTTTCCTCAACTGAACATCTGTGTTACAACAGAAACGTATTTGTGCAGAACATAGACAGTTTCATAGAGTCAGCACCGTCTGCTATTGTTTGACTCGCCATTACCTCAGCCTGAAGGAAGACTTCTGCGCTTTTCTTTATGCTCCATGCTAACTATTTGACAGAACATAACTCTATCAGACTATCAGAAGGGGCAGATGTGTCAGCTAGGAGCTTTAAACATTGAAAAGAACAGTACAAATATCTTGTTTTTGTTGTTGTTTTTTTCTGTCGACCTGGAAATCCACAGGCTGGACTTCTGGACTGACTGGATTTTGTCTTTGTGATACTTCTGACAGCCACAAAGTCCTGCTTTTTGAGGGAAAGTGAAGCTGCTTCCCACCTTCAACAAGTAAAGAAGTCTATGCTTGGAAGTCGCTTCCAAAGTGTCTACTCTGTTCTTCGGTCATGGACAGGTAGGTGGCCCTCATAGTGGGGGAGTACTGTTGAGGAAAGATAAACAGACATATACAGAGATGATTAAACAGCCATTCTGTGCGCTGACGATATCACGTTCCATCTACAGTATGGACTGAGCAGAGTAATCATTTATAACAGAAAAAAGGAGTAGTCCACTGAAAATTTATCCTTTAAGAATAACATTTATGTTCACGCTTAATGTATTTATCGCTTGCTGACGAAAGGCGAAGGCAGACAATGTTTTGGCTGCGTCTACATGTGGGTGTGTGTGTGTGTGTGAGTGTAACCAAAATAACTCATGAAATATTAAACAAATTTAAATGAAACTTATAGAAAGGAATCAGTGGATGAACATCTACAACTGATTAACTTTTAAAGTTGACTCGATTAAGATGGCTGCCAAAGTCAACAGATATTAAAACTACTCAAACGACTCTAACTCAGTCAGTTTTACAGATATTGAGCTAAAATTTGGTGTGGTAGTAGCTGAAAGTCACCCCCAACACATATTCCGAGCATTAATAGATTGAGTTAAGCCTCCACAACCAACTAATTTCAGAAAACACAGGAATTACTATAATCATTTTTACAAATACTGTGCTAAGATTTGGTGTGGTAGTAGCTGAGAATCATACAGAATACACACTAAGTGCTACTTACTGCACAATCTCCTGGCTTCAAAGTTTAGCATTAGCTGTTGATTTTTTTGTTATCAAAAAATCTCATGAACTACTAGATCAATTTTGATGAAACTTGCAAAAATGAATCACAGAATGAACATCTACAACTGATTAACATTTGGGGTCAGTCTAATTCAAGATGGCTACTACAGTTAATCCACATTAGCCTACACATATTGAGATAAATCTCAAGTGGCTGAGAGTCAGTCACAACACATACTCTAAGCATGACATTAACATTATATTCAAGGTTTGAGTAAAATGGCTACAATTCTGTCATTTCTTAGTATAAACCTCCGGCATGACAGGCAGTGGGGGACGTACAGTCCTTCAATGAATGTTACGCTTTTAATTTCAGTGGAATATTCCTTTCAAAATCAACCCCTTCCATTCATAAACACTTCTCAGATTTAATACATTTTACAGCCATTAAAAATTCTGCCTGCAGCTGAGCACTTTGTGCCAGCACAAGCTGTAGGTTTGAGTGACTGGAACAAGACTGCTGCATGCACAGTGGGAGCTACCTGAGAGGACAAAGCACAGTACCACCCTGTGAACACGAGGGGGCAGACAAAACCTTTGATATGTGGGAAAACAATGTCTGAAATGAGGACAGCAGGTTTTGGGGTTGAGAGCCATGCCAAACAGGAAAAAAACTGCACAGGAACCAAAATGATATGAAGTGAAGATACTGTACAACAGAGGAAAAGGAAGGGAGAGTTAATCCTGAGAAGCAAAAAAAAGACTTACTCGATGTCTATACGGCTGAGAGTATATCTCCAAAAGTTGATAAAAGAAAAGAGGGAAACATAGAAATAAAAGATAGAAACACACACAACAAACAAACAAACAAATAAAAAACATACATAAAAGAAGCTGTTAGCTGAAAATGGCTGCATGATTCTGCACAATTGTAGTCATGGGGCAGACTTTGAATATGTATTACCTGCTGGTGTTCATTAAAAACTAAGGCAGAGAGCATTACATATTCTGTTTTATGTCTAGTTAGAACTACAATTTATTACTAACAATGCATAAACTTATACATACAGCTAAAACCTTTTTCATACATCAACAAAATCAATAAGAAAAAAAGAGGTATTTTGTGTGTATTTCTTTCAACGAAATGCCACTCTGACAGGCATTTACTAATGCAGCTACCTGGATGTCTTTAAAAGGCTAGGCCTAATGAAAATTTTATTCAAAACGTTTCTATTCTTATCCCTGTGATATGACAAGGGACAAGTAGCCCAGCAGTGTGTAAAGAATCTTCTGTGACAACAGTCAAATAGTTAAAACCTGCATCTCTTTCTCCTGGAAAAAAAGGAGCCTGAGAGGTTAGTGTTCCAACTAAATTAAATATTACAACATTAATTCTCCTCTCTTTGCTTTGGCACTACAAGTCAGCCTCTTGTAAGATATTGACAGCAGAGAAAGGCACCGTGACTCGCTAAATGCAATGAGGTTTCCAAGAAAAGAAAAGAAAAGGTGGATTTTACATTTAAATTATGTAAAGGTTAGTATTAACAAAGAAAGTAATCTGCAGAACTGTAAACTTCAGAAGTAATAAAAGGCTATGTGTTTTAGCTTTAAGAGAAGTAACTTTATATGAAGGACTTGAATTCTGGGACCCAACGCACCGAGGGGGGTGGGGAGCCTCGTCCTATCAGAGGCACGTTTTCATACCGTGGGTTTCCTCCAAAAAGAGCCGTTTGGTTCCTGCAAAAAGAAGGAAGGAACAAAAAGGCAACTTAAATGCTTTAAATTGAGCTCATAAATGAATGAAGCTGCAATGCTTTTCTCCCACTCACATGTACTCAGGCATGTGGGCGTTGGAGACGGTGGGGGCGGGCGGGTGCAGGCTGGTCTGGCTGCCCATGCTGCTGCTGTAGCTGCAGAAGCTGTGCATGTTGGTTTGGTTGGGGTTCTGGGAGGCCATCCTTCTTGCTCGTGGATTGAACGGGTCCTCCTCATCAATGTCATCATAATCTCGCTCTCTAAATACAGAAGATTAATTATTTTAGGAGAGTAATTTTGAGGCCAAAAACTTTACACTCAATGAAAGGCCTTGAAGGAATGCTTATCGCGTGCCACCTTTCATACCAGGGTTTTAAGACAAAGATCATCTCATGGTGAAAAATGAGTTGGAGTCATTTTGGTGATTTCTAAGGTCAGTTGGTTATGGAGACCATCTTGAATTGGGTTGCAGATTTCAACCCAATGTTTATTTTTTGAAAGTTTTATTAAAATCTATGGCCAAGCTTCATATAAAGCTCTCACATGATCAGCTAGTGCTCAAAGTATGTATTGTGGATGACTCTCAGCTACTACCACACACAATTTTAGCTCAGTAGCTGTAAAATTGACCAAATTATAGCCAATTTTGTTTGTTAAAATTGCTTTGCTGTGGCAGCAAATCTGACATTTTGATTTGGATTGACTCCAAATGTTAATCAGTTGTACTGTAGATGTTCACTTAATGACCAATTTCTGAATGTTTTATTAAAATCCAGTCAGCGATTCATGAGATATTTTTTCTAACGGTACAGACAAAAATATTTCGCCTTCAGCACCAAGCTATAACAGCAGAATCTACATTTGTGGTAAGCAGTCTGGACCATTTGTGCAAGAAATATTCATACACATGCATGGGTTGGTTTAAACAGTACACTCTTTGCACATGGAGATCTGTGTTGAATGCTAAAACGAGGGCATTCAGGCAGGAAGACACAAGCAGAAACAAACTGACCTGCTGGCAATTTGTCTCCATGCCCTGGGAATGGCACACAGCATTACAGTGAAGGCACAGGCTGCAAGGATGGAGAAGAGGCACAGATACAGCACACCCTCCACCCCGTCGTAGCACACCCCCACCATTGCATCCAGGTAGTCCTAAGGAGGACAAATAGATCATATTAATATCAACAAAAAACAAACTGGGTTGTTTGAGGTCAGATCAGACAACCAAAAACAAGAGTTAAAACACAAGTTTATTGAAAGAAACTAAACTTAAAGGGACAGTCATGTCATTTTTGAAGTGATATTTTATCACAGTTATCAATAAATAGTACCTTATCAGACGTGACATCAGTCAGAGAGCATTGGGTGTGGAGAAAGAGGCAAAAGTCTTCATCCAGGATAGGTTAATGGCTAGCCAAACAAGGGCCAGATTTTTTGTTGTTTTTCAGTTTTTTAAACCAACTCTTTCTCAAAAATCTCATACTGTTGTGAAAGAGCGCTACATTAGCTAATATTAATCTTTACTGTTTTGAACGACACTGTTTGTTGTTGTTTTCTCAACCAAACATGAATGTAAGTGCAGTGAGAACAGACTGTGTGTATGCAGATGGGGCCGAGGCTGGAATGTATTTTTGCAATCTTTTTCCTGGCTCTGCTTCTATCTTCTTTCACAGTTTAAATGTCAAATCCTGCACGGACACGGACACTTACTTTTAAGCTGGCCTCTAGTTTGGAACGTGGTGATGCCAATTAAGCTTTAGTGAACAAACCTTGTTGAGCCCCCTGCAGTCCAGCAGGGCGGTGAGCTGATGCAGGCTGGCCTCGGAGGAGTTGAGCAAACGCTGGATACCCAGTAAATCTCTCTGTGTGGAGAGGTCGTGTCATTGAAAAACGCTACAGCAATTATTTATTTTGGAACAATCCTCCGACACTACAATGTAAACAGTCTCACAGCAGTACCTCGGCTGTAGGAAAGAGAGGCACGGCGAACTGCAGCAGGCCCTGGATCTGGATCTGCATGGTGGTCAGAGACCTCTGGAAGATGGTCAGAGGCTGCAATGGAAAAAAAAAATTAACTGCATGTGGAGAGTCAAATGAGTCAAATGAGGTTCAGAACTGATTTTAAAAATGTCTTAAGGCTTGAATCGTAGTGACAGAGTCTGCATATCACATAAGAAGTGTAAAGTCATGTAAAACAACATATACACATATATCTATGATATTTTGTCCTAAATATGTTATTTTTGTGGTTACATTATTGAAAAACTAGTAAATAGTGGATTATACCATGAAGTTCTCATGTATTTATTAGCTCATGAGTTCTAATGTAATTCAAATGATAATTTAATAGCAGGTGCTTTAAACTAAAGTATTAAGTTTGAAAAAACATGACTGAAATATATTTATTTTAATAGCATGTTTTACTTTTTACAAATATCTTTTTACTGTTGAAGGTTCTATCTCCACTCAGATGAATCATTAAAGATGCACATTAGCTGTGACCATAAGCTAGGCTAGTTAGCTGTTAATTTGGAAAAGCAAGTTTTGTTGCATGAGTCATTTGTCAAAAAGTATAATTCAAACTTCATTTGAATTCATTACATTTACTATACTGTTCATTTAATGAACATACAAACTTTTAGTTATCACAGTAGGATTGTAAGTTTATGTTTTTACCAACAGGGGGCAGAACAATCTTCCACTTTCATTACAATAAACCAAGATCTCTTTTTAACTTAAATATAACATGGACCTCTTTTTTTAAATTAACATCTATGACTGTGAATGAAATATTGCATTATATTTCCAAAGAATAATCTTTACAGTCATTTACGCCACACAGGAAGCCTGGAAACCCCCTGGCCTGTGGCACAAAGTTAAATTGAAACAGGATATGGTCAATTAGCTGAACTATCCATAAATGTAATTGCTTTTCTCTGACCTGACATTTATTTCTACATCTACAGTACACAACTATCTGTGGTCCAACTGCCCTCAGCTGCACAGTCTAATAGCTGGATCGGATTTGGTGTTTCACTTTAGCTGAGGAGGATATAATTAAAAACAAAGAACCAACTATGGAAAAACACAGACTGGGCACAATGTGAAGTCAAAAGCAAAGACATAGAAGGGTGTAAAGATCTGTGGAGCTCTGCTGCTGTACTGCAGGCTGAAAGTACATGAGAGTGAAATGCAGCAGATAGATAAAAATAAATAGAAAAAAAGAGGGAAAGCTTGTTTGCTGCCCAATCATCTTCCAGCTTGCGTGTAAAGTTTGCACCTGTTGGAAATCTGTGCAGCAGAAAAGAAAGCTTGTTTATCAGGAAGGGTGATGCTTGTCTGCCCTCAGCTGCCGCGCTCCGAGGGACATGTCAAGAGCCAGATAATAAGATTTGAGCTCTGTTGGGTCAGAGCTTGCAGAAATTGATTTAGCTGCTGACTGAGGAAGTAAGCGATGTGACCCAAAATTCTTACTCTGCTTCTCTGAAGAGCGGCGGCACAGAACATCAAAGAGAAGCCAAAAACGTACCGAACTGTTTCATCAAATCAGCTATTTTACAGTCCCAGTCTTTCATCTGGGCAGCTTTGTGTCACTTAGGCATGCTTTGGTAAACAAGAAACACAGGAGAAACAGAAAGAGGGAAGACAGAGTTGGACGCTTGGATATTGTGACCTGAAGTCGAGGCATAAATCAGACAGACAGGGCTAGACAGAAAAAATGATAAAGATGAGACTTGAGGGGCAGAGAAATGAGTTTTGTATTCAGAAGCTCAGTGAATTTTGTTTCCAAAGATATGTAGACATTTTATTTTCCATTCGTTTGTGGCCAGCTGTGGTATAGTTTTGCTATGTTTGTGTTTTTGATTGTTTTAATTTCAACAACAGTCATTCAGCACTCAGCAGTCACACTGCATTTTTGCAAAAAATGTAAATTCCTTTAGTTTAGTTGTAATGCTATATGATTTAGACTTTGCTAAATATGTTCTAGTTTAAACTAGCAGTGTTGATGTTGATATTTAGCTTATATATACATACAACATTGGATCTAATGGTTTAGATTCTATCTAAGTTTTTGTCAGCTGTTGACAGATGATGAGCCTCGAGGATCTACTATTTATTTGGCTGAACTGTCACTGATCTTTGTCTACATTTTCACAATCTTCTCTTTTCCAACAATTTGTATTTTTAAGTGTAATTACTTGCTAAAAGCGATTGTTTTATATAGTGGAAAAGTCACATTTTTGGATTTTGAGTCTAAAGTTGCTATGATCCACCTGTGAAATACTCAACATGCTGAATATAAACTTATGATTCACTCTGAGGATTTGTGATATGATGACCTCTATCTTTATTCAACGCCTTACTCCAAGGAAAAGAAGTGGAAGTGATTAGTGATTCACCTAAAGCCCAGAATGTAATCGTATTGATTCTTATTTTGTTTTGTATTGCATCATGTCCCCTACCTGCTGAAAGGGATTAGAGAGGGTCTGGTTGCAGTAAAGGTAGTAGTGAACGATATCTGTGGAAAACACAGGAACATGTTTCAGCCTTCATTTGTTAAGCAGGCAAAACACATCTTGATTATTATTCATTATATTATTATTCATTTTATGCACACTGAGGCTCACCGGCAGTAATGATCCCCTTTGTCTGGCTCATGATGTACTTGTCAGGTGACACACAGAAATCACTTGTGCCCTGAAAGATAAAAACAAAAAACATATCAGAAAGGTGAACTCGCAAAAAAGAAGGAATGTTTTTCCACAAAGTATTGCTTAAAGCCGGAATGAATCAGTGTGTCAAAATCCTAGCAACCTGTCTGACATTTTGCCTTTTTGACACAGAACGGTGAAATAAACACTGTTTTAGACAGGAATACTTTTCCATTCTGTCACTCACAACCACTTTCACTACGCTGCAGAGTGCTAACAAGAAGCCCGCATTGGCAAAAATAATAAAAGTGATGAGCAGGCAGTCTCATCCGTACTGTGCTGTCTGAATGCTAAATGTCCCACGGGCCCAGGACAAACACACTGCATGTAGCTTAACCTTCTCTGGGGGTTACACTAATGAGCCCCAAACACTCAGATGAGATAAAGCGAACTGAATCTCTCTGAAAAACCCGAGCTCGTTTGCTAACAGTAAAGGAGAGCGAGGAGCTCTGCGACTGAGGGGCAACTGTGTTAGAATTCCTGAGGGGACAGCAGAGAAACTCTGAGAATGCAGCTCTGACTAACTACGGTCTATAATTAGAAGTTCTGTGAAAGTGGGGGGGGTCTCATTCATGATGCATATACTTATTGTGCTTTCAGGGAGTAATCCGGTGCAGACTACAGAACACCCGCAGTTTGAATATCCCCATGCAGATCAACGTGCATCTGTCATCTAGTGATGCAAAAATGTATGTCAGAGTGGAGCCACCCATGGAGATCCTCAGAAATGCAAATGAAGGCGATGAAGCTGGATTTTAGTCTGACGAAATCAGAGCGCAGCAACAACACTCCTCCTTCAGATGGTGGGAGCCATGAGACATCACAAGTGGAGCCATTTTTAGGGGTGTGTTTAGTGATACTTCAGATGTAGTATATTTGAACTTGGTGATTGTTACAGGGTCAGGAGATGTTCTCCACACCAACACACAAGCAGCTGTTTCAATTCCTTTTGATTGTTTTAAACCAGCCTCATGCTGAGAGCTGGAAACATTTAAATCCAGGACTGTAAATGCTCCACATGCAAAACCTTTTACGATAATTCTCATTCACACTCATCCAGTGCCTGGCGCCAAAAGGTGAAGGCAGACAATAATATTTTTGCCTGAGTTTGTGTGTGAGTGTGTACTTATAGAAAGTAATCAATGGATGAACATCTAGAACTCATTAACATTTGGAGTCAATCTGATTCAAGATGGCCGCCACAGATAATGTGGTAATGCCAGACTCAGAACTGCTACAGAAGAGACAACCTACATAACAAGTTGACTCGTTGATGTGATGTAAGAATTGGCAGCAAATCCCCACATGTATCAAATAAAAGTAGACATTTCTTCAGTGCATCCATGCTCCTTAAATTAACACACTTGGTCAAAACTCTTAAAATAATCTGCTCTTTGCCACGATACATTGATCTGAACAGAATATTCACCAATTAGCCACTGAGAAGTGAAGTAAAAAAACACTGATTATCTTGTTTTATTTGCAGCTGTTTGTGAGTGGGCTTTAAAAGACAACAAAGCAGTCTTTGACACCGAGAAGTTGGAAGCAGAAAGAAATGTCAAGGTGTCAGAATCTGAGCAACTTTCTCAAGGACTGAATTAAAAACCAATAAAGCATGGAGCAAAAATACTGAAGCTGTTCACCTTGTCTGTAAGAGACATTAAAAGCTTTATTTAGATCTACAGTTAGTTGTTAAAATCCATAACTGAATCAATGTATTCCTGAGTAAAATATGACAGTAACAAAGTGTGTCTATATTTAGGCAGACTTTGGTTCGACAGCAGAGATCAAAAGTGCATGAAGGCAACAAAAAGACATCTGTGATCAGAAACTTTAAGACTGAGAGAAAAGGTGCTTTTTTAAAAAGCCACTGCATGAGTGTGTGGGGGCTTTCTTAGTTCAGACACTTTACAAAGATTAAATTAGCCTAAAATAAAGAGCAGAGAGGCTGAAAAGACCACCGACTGGAGTTAATACTTTAAATGAAAGCATGAGCACTAATGCTACAAATTGAAGGAGTAAGAAACCATTAGATTAGTAAGAAAATGTTAGTAAGAAACTAACATTACTTTTCAAAGTAATGTTATATAATAAAGACACATGAGTGTGTAGTTAAAGGGGTTTCTTGTCCCTATCAGGTGTAGTAACAGCTGTGAGTCAGGCAGGAAGTGAAACCGCTCACCACAGCTGTGGCCAGGTCAGCTCCCAGAGACGTCCAGCTCAAGATCAGCGTCAGAACTCCAAACACCATCATCCTGCAGCAACACAAGGCAACGACCTGAGGACAAGGCAGCTCCACAGATTCTCTCATTTATTTACTGACCATCTTATTTCTCAGCTGCCATTTAACACCAAATCAACACTTTTAGAATCATTTGGTAACTTTTTAGGTCACAGCTGCGACATTAACATTCATCTAATGACATTTTCGTTTTCTTTATTTTTTTGCACTCCTCACTAAAGTCATCTTGCTGTTCAGCTGAACACTTTCCCACCCTCTTACACCCACTTCATTTATACAGGGAGTGAGAATCACAGACGGCATGTAATTTAGGGTAAAA
>JAOXNZ010000064.1:20900379-20913557 GCA_028566095.1 Kryptolebias brasiliensis
ATATATATATATATATATATATATATACACACTTTCATTTGTGAGACCTCAGTTTTCCATGTTCCTTAAGTCATGAACAGCAGAACAGAAGCTGAAATCAGCAAAACGGTAGCTAAAATCTAAAATGAGCAAAAACCAGAGCAAAAAGTTTAAATTACCAAAATCTGTAGCTAAAGCTAAGATTTGCAAAATCATAGGTAAAAGCCGAAATTAGCAAGACAGTAGCTTAAAGCTATAAGGAGCACAAGAGATCAAAACTAAAACAGGTGTGTGGATGTATTTTGTAGAACAATATTTTTCTGAAGAAATCTCAATATATTTCTAAGGAGCATTTTTTTTGTAAATGAAGTTAAATAATTTGAAAAGTATAAAAGCCACAGATACTAGAAGTCATATCGCACTATTCTTGTCCGAGCAGAATGTTTAGCTATATATTTGGTTCAAACAGCAAAAAAGTGTTCAGGAGTAGTTTAATTACAAAAACTGTAGAGAAGAAACGATAAAGAGGAAACCAGAGTGGATGCTGACTCAGCGTTTACACAATAAACTTAGTAAGGTGGATACAGTGACAATGAGTTACTTTCACTAGCTTTGTTTATGTTTCAGGGAAACACTGAACCCAAAGGAGAAAGAAGAGCTGATCTAAGTGGCCATCATTAGATCCCAATTATGTCACTGCAGCTGAAAACCAAGGATGGGGGAGCAGCTCTTCTTCTCCGCTCTGTTGGCCTACATTTGATTAGAGCCCTCCTAGGCCGATGGGTGTTCCATCACCCATAAGGATGTTCACATTTGTTTTTGTTTCTCAGTGGCTCCCACCCTGATGATGCCAATTTATCAGAAAATGACATTAGATACATTCGGCTGTACAGGCTGACAGATTACAAGCCTCAGATGAGGATTTCTGCTCACAGGGGAGATCAGTAACGTTTAAAAAACCACTTAGGTCAAATGATAAATGAGCTGTAGTTAGATATAGTCACCACATAATTCAATAAGTTTAAGCTCATTTGACCTCAGAGGCACTTTGCGAAAAACAGCACAAGTTTATACATATTTATCATCATCAGCCTGTTTGTCTTCCAGCAATTTACAGCTCAGATACAAATCTATTCCACAAAGAAATGACCTTTCTGTCTGTATTCTTTTGACCTTACCTACAGGATCCTTTCAGTGCTCACTGCTACATGCTCTTTCTGTTTCTGCTTCTGCATGATACAGAACCCTCAATGAACTCTGACATGTATCATGAAAAGAAACACAGTGAGGCTTCACAGCCTGTTTTAAACCAGCAAATGCATCAGAAGCAAAGCCTGCCTCCCAGCCTTTCTGATTCAGTGCTGTACCTACAGTAATGCCTATATAGCAGCTATGTTAGTATCCTTTATGATGATCAAAATGAGTTTAATTCTAAAAGAAAGTTATCTCACTGGGCTGCAGCTAGTTGGCAAACAGACTTCACGAGAGTCTCTGCAGTGCTTCTCGATTCCCTCGCTCGAGTCGCAGAGACTTGCAGTCTTGTTGCTTTTAACATGTTCAAAAACCTTTGTGTGACAACCCGTCTCAAGACATGAGCTGTATTTGAAACCTGCACAAGAATTCTGACAGAAAACATTTGAGGCAAATGTCCAGGTCTAAAAACAATGCTGATAAGTAATAATTATTAAAAAACGGGTCCAAATTGACCTGTCTTCATTTCAAACAGGCACTCCCGCAGATTAAATCCTAAATGCATGGGCAGCTGCCGAGGTGGGTATGATGGGGGTGGAGGTGGACATCAAAATAATGCAGTTTTGCAAGGCGTGCACACAAAAAAGTTCGGGATTTTTCAAAAACTGGTCATTCAGAATGTGAACACATGACCCGCTGATCACTTGGTCGCAAACACGCAGAATTCAGTCAGACTGCTACAGAAAATGTACCTATTTTCCCACAATTTTGAGTTTCCAACTAGTCTCCAACAGCTGCAGCTCAGTGAGAGACCACCTTGACCACACAAGCCTTTTAAAACACTTGAAATTAATTCAAAAGAAGGTCAAATGTTGCATTAAGAGTAAGGCTCAAAATGTAAAAGAGCATGTGGCCTAATTATTGCTTTGTTTTCCAAAGCTTTATGCTCAAATAATTAGTAATCACTGACCTAATTCCCTATTTGGCTGCCTGTGTTTGACTCCAGAGAACTACAAGAGCTGTTTTTAACAAGCGTTACACTCAGTGACTTGGCGAACAGGAGTGATG
Organism: Kryptolebias brasiliensis; assembly: GCA_028566095.1. NCBI lineage: Eukaryota > Metazoa > Chordata > Actinopteri > Cyprinodontiformes > Rivulidae > Kryptolebias > Kryptolebias brasiliensis. The sequence continues at coordinate 20,902,618 of JAOXNZ010000064.1, forward strand.
CCCTCTGAATGCCCTCTCGGTGCCAGCAGGTCGAGTACCAGCTGAGCGACACGCAGGCTTGTACTCTGATAGGCAAAAGGGATTCACTGACTTCGCAGCAAATGGGGTGTAAACCTCAAAGCAAAGCACATGAAGCGAGTCGCAGAGGCCAGAAGAGCAGGGCAGATGATGCACTCCAGTCACTCTGAATTAAATCCCAATGGGAAGTAGATTTTCTTCTTGACTGGATAAAGAGAACTACTGCTGCTCTAACAACTTAATTAAAAAGAAAGAAACCTTCAGTATGTCATCTTTAGACAAACTGAGGGTATTTAATCCTGAAGACAGAAACTCAATCCCAGCTAAAGAATCACACACTTCACTCTTAGGCTAATTTTGATAAAATGTTTTTTGCTAAATTTTTTATAACTGAATACCTGCAGCCCGTCTAGACTTCTGTGTAATCTCCTCCAAGTCTGAAGCTTTTAATAAATCATCAAACTGCCTGACCTCTTACTTTGCCTTTTTTCAACCTTTAGCTTTTTAGATTGTGGCTAAAGCTGTGGTGACTGGTTGAATTTTAAAAGTTCTGTGTTCTTTCCATTTTGCAATTAACACACTGTGTTGAAAGGTCATTATTATTGCCCAAGTACACTTTCCTGCAGTACACCATAAATACATGAAGCTAGGTTGGTCTCACTGGTAACATGCAAGAATGCAAGAGAAGAAAAGAAACTGCATTTTCTTGAATGGCCAAAGGAAGTCAGTCCTTTGGCCATTTTCTGCACAGCCTGGTGCAAAAAAGAAGAAATGTTCTAGTTCCTGACTGTAAGATCGGTTGTTATCAACAAAATTTGCTTGAGGTCCAGAAAGTTTCTCCGCAGCCAGTGCAGGAGCCAGCATTTAGTCAGGTTTCTGCTACTTATCTCAATTTCTGCTCTCATGAACAGATGATATGTGTTATGGTCTTTTAGTTTTCAAAGCCTTAAAACAATATTTTAATTTTTTTCTTGGTTGAGCATGACAAAAACTAACTAAACTGTAGCTAAAAGTAGTAGAACAGATGCTAAATCTAAAATCAAATCAAATCAAAAGCTAAAATGAGTAAAACTGTGGGTAAAAGCTGAAAGTAGCAGAATGGTCACTAAAAACTAAAAGTAGCAAATGCTAGCTAAATGCTAAATGTAGCAGAACAACAGCTAAAAGTAGTAAAACTGTAACAAAAAGCTAAAAGTGGCATAAGAAGGTAAAAACAGAGCAAGCATGCTGAAGCAGATTTCAAAGAGAACAAAGTTTTTGAAGGAATTAAAGGGATCTCTGTTTTTCTATGGGAAATTTTATTTTAAATAAAGTTAAATTATTATCATCAAATGAAGTCATAGCACACTATTTCTAATTGAGCTGAACGCCTCGATACACAAAGTATGAGGAAGTAGTTTGATTGCAAAAAACATACAGAAGAAACTATGAACAGGAAAATAGGTGTGAACGCTGACTCCAAATAAAAAAACTGCTAACAACAAAGTTTACAGCAAAGTGTTTTGTTGTCTCTCCCTCCTTTCCATCTGCGTGTAAATTCTTGTCAAAGCTGTTATTCTCTGTGTCATGGTAACACCCAGTCAGCCCGTTCCAAGCACCACAATGAGTTCATCGACCTCCAGAGTGTAATTTGCCTCCAACCACTTCCACTGGACTGGAAGAGAGCATCCAAACGCTCTTGACACAAACTCGCCGTGTGTGTGAGTACAGGGGTTAAAGGTTGAAATGGGGGGAGGTTTTGTGGTTACTGGGACAAGTTTGCTGCAGTTCACATCCTTGACTAACGTGACTCAGAAAGACAGACAGCTGTTGAGCAGAAAGAATGGAAGCTAAGATGGATTTTATGTTCTCTGAAAGCTCCTTTTAAAACACAATGGATGGAGAATAAAATAAAATGAAAAATATGAGATGTACAGTATTTGTGTACAGTTTTAGCTCAAGCATAATCTTTTCTAAAGAACTGCAATGTCACAGATAAACAACCATATCAATTAAATAACTAGAAAATGTGCCTTTTCTGCAAAAATGCTGTGTGAATACTGAAAGACTGCTGAAATTTGTTGAAGAATGAATTGTTACCTGAATTGTTCAAGTTAAAACAAGCAGAATAGAAGCTAAAATCAGCAAAACTGTAGTTAAAAAGTAAATGTATTAAAACTGCAGCAAAAAAGCTAAAATTCTCAAAACCATAGATAAAAGCTATAATTAGGAAGACAGTAGCTAAAAGCTATAAGAAGCACAAAATGTCAAAAATAGAGCCGGAATGATGAGGTAGATGTCAGAGAATGATTTTGAAGGAATTGAAGAGATCTCTATGTAAATCAATGGTGACAATTTCTGTAAATAAAGTTAAATAATTCTTTTTACAGTATAAATGTTACAAAAACTAAAAGCACAAAGTGTACAGAAGTTTGATTACACAAAACGTATGGAGAAACTATAAACAGGAAAACAATAGTGTGAATGCTGAGTCAGCTTTCACACAAGGATGTGAATAAGACTTTAAAAGACAAAGCCACATAATTAAACCCATACTCTTTGTGTCTCTTATCAAATGCAATTCCTGTCCGAAGCAATTGCGAACAGGTCAAGTGTTAAACTGGAATAACAATCCTCAGGAAGTTATATTGGTGATAACATCTAATGGCTTCACTCCCATCTCTTCACAGCTCACCGCTTCAATTTGTAGAGTAAAGCCACTGAGATGGCAACACTCGGAGCCAGTTCCACGTCCTGCTGGCAGCGCTGAAAGGCAAATGGTCAAATACAACAGGGAGAGCTGAGCCGTGTTTGTACGTGGATAAGATCCAGGGGCTTAGCTGTCTTGTACACAAGCAATTTCCCATGGGAAGAGACAGAAACCCTGCACCAAGCTTCCGCTGTCTGCTCCAGTCCTCACAAATTTCACTTAGAGTTGATCATAACTCTACTTCCTATGCTGTTAATTATAGAATAATAACAATCATTGTTAGTAAAAATAATTAGGTCAGTGTGCTAATTTCACTATCCATTCCAATCTTGTATCCATTACTCTCCAGTTTCAACCTCTCTATCCTGCTGTGTGTTGTTACTCTAAACTGAGAAATCTCACATAAACCAGAACAAAAGGTAATCTCTGAATATTACAGTTATACGGTGCATGTCAAACTCACGTGGTGAGCAGCCACCGGGACTGCTTGGCCAGTCCCAGACAGGCCAGCAGGCAAATGATCAGGTCCAGGATGAGCAGCAGCAGGTAGGTCAGCCACCTGCAGGCAAACAAAACCCAAAATTAAACTGCTGACGAGGAATTCTGCCATGGGAGGGATTTGTTGAAGAGAAACTACAATTTAGAAAACCTATTTCCCGGTGTTGTACAGCATCCCTCCAGCTGAATGTGTTGTGCTGGCAAGAATGTAGCAAGAATGACTAAACAGAAAGAGTGGCCAGTCATTGACTCTGGTGAAAATGTTGTTCAGAATCCATTCAAACACTTACAAAACTAAAAATAAATAAAACCAAAGATAGGTCACCTGGGGTGTGTGTTTAAGGTCATCTGGGGTGTGTGTTTGAGGTCATCTGGAGTGTGTGTTTGAGGTCATCTGGAGTGTGTGTTTAAGGTCACCTGGGTGTGAGTGTTTAAAGGTACCTTGGGTGTGCGTTTGAGGCGCTGCCCTCTTTAAGGTAACCATCTGTATGTGAGCAGCAGCCAAGCTGCAGCTGAACACAAAAAAATCTGTCCATTTGGTTAATAATTAATGACTTTAAATCCACACAGCTGAATGTTGTAATAATGTTGTCATTTTCTTAAGATTTTTTACTTCTACACAGAGATTTTTCAACCTGTCTTACATGTCAAACGACATTTTCTATTTATTTTCATCAGTGCTCATCTTCTCCTGCTTGCATCATTCAGAACTGTTTTATCTTTTTTTATTTCTTTTACTTCCCACCAACCTGTATTCTCAGCACTTGACAAAATCATTTCCACATAACCTCATCTCTCATGCTCTCGTTCCTCTTCTCTTTAATTCCTGCCCCCCTCTCTGTCATGCTGTTTAATCTCTCTCCCCATCTCCTTGTTTATTCGGCTTCTCCTCTCTCTCTTGCTCATCTTGTCTCCGTCACCAGCACCTCCTCACGGCTTCTTTCTTGTTTAATATTTTCCACTTCTGACAGGGTGCAGTGGAAGAAGTTGGAGCATTGACACAAGAGGCTCTGCGGCGCCACCGTGTTTGCCTCTGTCACCCTAATCCAATTACTCAAAGCATGGATACAAAAAGAGGTGGAGCAGGGGGGTGTTAGCGTGACAAAAATATATACATTTCCTCAGGAAACTGCTAGTTAGCAAGTGCAAACAAAATGTGAAAGCTTCTGTATAAAATGTACAAAAGTTTGAATTGTTCATCCAGAATGATATATTGAAAATAACATAGTTCTGCACATGTGGCTCAATAAAGTAGCATGAAATCAATATTATGAGCAAGCTTAAGAGTAAACACAACATGAGGGGAGAACACTTCTCTTTTAGTCAGTCCAGTTAAAAACATTTTTATGCACATCCAACCATACAGATTGTTGGGACTGAGGTGGTAATAATGAGTCCATTAAAAGATTACAGTGTCTGCCTGTGTGCCTGCTCTGTTAGTGTGAAGCTGTGTGGATCATTGATTTATCGGTGGAGCAGAGGAGTCAACAGAAACACAACTGTCTGTCACTGCAGACTCCACAGACATGCTACAAGTACCAAAAGATCGTCCTGTTCACAGCAGGAATTACCATGTCCTGACTGATCAATGGATCTCAGGAGGAAGGTCAAGTACAAAATACATAAAACTCTGTGTGGCTTTATGATTGAAAATTAATGGAAGCCCAAAGGTAAAAAAACATCCGATTTATAGAGCCGTGAAGATGTGTGGCTTTTTTAAGAAACTGTATGCATGTGAACCAGTCATCTGCATAGAGAAGCATCATTTGTGCTTCAAGAAAAAGTGTGTCAATTAAATCAATCATAATAGGGAAAATGGTTTTACCAGATGTGACAAAGACCCAATTCAGACCTGATACTTCAGTTTGTCGATAGGACGTAATTGTCTGGGTACAGTATGTGTCTGGAGGTAAATTTAACAGAAAACGCCTTTGTCTTGCAGAAGCTGAGACACTTTTAAACTTTGTCTCGAACATTTAAAGCCGAGGGACACACATTTTTAAAACTGGTATTTTAATTCAACAGAAAGGAACTAAAGGAACCATAAAAAGGTGGAATGCTCCCTCCAGGTTGGGGTCTCTGTCTAAAGCGAAGGAGTTCAGGTATCTGGAAGTCTTGCTCACAAGTGATGGTCAGATGGAGCAGGAGATGCATCGACAGACTGAGGCCCGGTCCACAGCAATGAGGCTGTTGCGCCGATCTGTCGTGATGAAGAGAGGGTTGAGTCTGAAGGCATAACCCTGTCTTCATCATAGGCTCTGCCTCAGGAGTGCGGCCATTCGAAGGAAAAGCCTCGTAAACACAAAACGGTTTCAAGTAATATCCTTATCCACACCAATAACAACCCAAGATAAAGTAGCAGCTATGCCTGTATATGGGACTTTAACGCTGCCAAGAAAATACACCAAAAACAGGAAACAAGGCGTGAAGCATGTGCGTAAAGCTAGCACATTCGGTACACAATGTAAACATAAGCAGAAAAAGAGGATGCTTTAAGGTCAAAGGTTAGAATCAGAATTTGCGCTTTGACATCATTGTTTTCACAAGGTTGTGTTTTGTCTGTCTACACAAAACCTCATGGGTGGCATTTCAAAGTTTTTTCACTCTCAAACCAGTTTTCAAAACATACTGTTTCAAGGCTCCTAAAACGCTGTTTCTGTGTGGACGCAAGGCTGAAATGATATAGAAAAAAACCTCTGCGTATTCACACAAAAAAACTCTCATCTCCACGTCTCTTTATGTGAATCTGATTTGTGAGATGGAGATCATAAAAACACATACTTGCCCATATCTGTATGACAGACAGTAAAGTTACTTTTTAAACTAATTCTAACAGTTTCAAGGGTTCAGGCCTTTTTTTTACATAATTCTGCACAGCTGATGTAAAGTTAACATCTGTGAAGGAAGGCCTTGAATAATATTTCTCGACAAACTGCATTTGTTAGCTGCTGCGCTCTGTGATTATGGTTTGCACTCAAGATGTCTGAATGATGTTTAATTATCTACCATAATTCAAGCGGCCCACGCAAACGGAGTTAAGGGAGTTCTGATTCACACAAGTGGGTGACACATTCATGTAAAGTCATATTTCATTCCATCGATTAAATACCAAGTGATGTAACCAGGTCACAACATGCAGGCTGTAACTCCCTGCATATAAATGAGGTATATCATTGTGTTCTGAACTGCTCTGTGACTGGAGGCATATTTGAGACTTGATATCACATGTTTGAGCGTATTTATCACCTGCTGCTGAAAGGCCAAGCTTTTGCCCGTGTCTGTCTGCTAGCAAAATATCTCATGAACCACTGTACGAATTTTATTGAAACTGGCAGAAAATAATCATCGGATGTATATCTACAGCTGATTACCTTTTGAAGTCAGTCCAATTCAAGATGGCTGCCACAGACAACTGACCCTAAAATGGCAGTAATTCAGTTAATTTTACAGATAATGACCTACAATTTCATATGGTCTTAGCTGAGACTAATCTCCAACACATATACTGAGCTGTAAATTGTGCAAGATCTTTGTTTTTAACACTGGCATTAGCCATTTGAAGTGAACTTTGTTTGTCTGTTAGCAAAATATCTCGTGAACTATTGGACAGATTTTAATGAAATCTTTAGACACTAATCAGTGGTTGTGCATCTACAACTGAGTCAATCCAACTCAAGATGGCTGCCACAAAAGGCTATTACTAATTTTACAGATATTGAGCTAAAATCTGATGTGGTAGTAGCTGAGTCATTCACAGCACGTACTGTGAATGTGACATTTCACATGAGATTACACATAATGTTATTTTCAAGGTTTGACCAACTCTGTCATCATAAGATGAACTTAGTTTAAATCTCTGACATGAAAGGTGGCGGGTGATATGCAATCCTTCAAGGAATGCCAGGCCTTTAATCATTTTCTCCAGGAACCAAATGACAATGTCAAAATGTAACGTTTATGAATAAATCACACGTCATTCCTGGTCTGTAAGTGACTTTCACTCACGTTTGGAAGCCTCCTCTCATAAATTCCGCCCCTCGTGGACCACAGCGTATAAAGATGCATTTTGCTCCCTCTGGATTCAAATAACTGCATTCTCAATCAGTTCTGTAGTGCTTAGCATTTTTGAAAAGCAGAAACCTGCATAAATCTGTGTCCACAACAACCTTGTGTAACGTTCATGGCAAGACAAAAATATATATATCATTTCAAATTTTAAGGGAAATTCACTTTTCTGAATTTCTCCTCCTCCAGCTCTGGAAAGAGATAATTTCATCATGAAGCATCCCCCCCCCAAAAAAAACCCCCAAAAAAGCAGAACACCTGACCACACTGCTTTGCATCAACATTTCCTCACCTGTAATATTCTATGTTTGCCGTTTGATCAGCGATGGATGCCAGGTCCACTTTGGCCTCGTCCCAGTCGGGCAGGCCCAGCAGTTGTTTGATCACGTTGTCAGCCATCTGCTGCATGAACTGCAGGGTCTGCACGTAGTCGCCCCGAGTGGCGAAGATCTCATCCAGCCTGGCAAGGTGCTGGTGCAGACCGGTCCTCATGTTGCCCATGGTGCCGGTCACCTGAAGGGCAAGACAGGAGAAGACAGGAAAGAGAGGAGAAGAGGTGGAATATTAAGAGCAGGTAAGATTTATTCTGGAATCATTTCAAAAATCCTTAAAAAAATAAAAGGTTTGTACAAGTATTGACTAGTATTATTATTACATTAGCTTTAATATCCTGGTTTCCTGTTCCAAATGGGCTGAACTGCTGTGAAGTGTTTCCTTGCAGATAGGACAAATGTCTAAATATAGATCTTTGTGTTCCTTGCAGCAATGAACTCAACCAGCCAGTGAGTAGCTGCTCTGTGGGGTCATTCACTAGTTCCACTGGAGTCCTCCAGGTCCAGCTGTGTGCTGGTCCAAGCCTCCTTTCCATTACCAACAACAGACTTTACACATATAATGTTAAGGTTTTATTGATGAAACCAGTTTGATTCCTTAAGATAATTGACTTTTCATTGTGATACATGAAAATCTTCTGGCCTGTTTAATGTTTAGGGCAAAATTATGGACTCTTTTAAAAGCAGCCTCTTTTTAAACTTACTTTTGATTAGTTTATTTTTGTTTTTTAATGTTTTTTTGTTTTGTCGCGGTGTTTATCTTAAAACATACTATATAAATAAAATTTGACTTACTCTACTTTAACTTTGAGACTTTAATAGGCAAGAAAATACTTGCTCTCTATAATTATTATTCAATGTGAAATAAGGGCAACTTATCACTGTATAGTACTGTGCAAATGTTTTAAACCATGCTTCATTATCACGTGCCACTTTAGTGAACAGGAATAAATGCATTTAAGACCTGACTCAGGTCCTGTGAGATCCATCATCCTTCAGCTGATCATCGACTGTACGACACGTCAGCTGACAGCTTTTAGGGAATCATCTTGTTGGTGCCGTAGTGCTACTTTCTTGAAACAAACTGTGTCTCTGTGAGAGGCTGCTGAAGTGCCTGAAAATCCAACTTAAAACTGGTTCTTAGCAAAACTGTCAGTTCCCCGACACGACACTAGTTTATCTCGTGAGTTTAGGAGCCGTTTTTAATGCCTCAGTGAGTCAGGGGTCAGAGTTAGGTGGATTATCAACCAAAAACAACATTCCTCTGAAAATGGTCAGGTGATGAACTGATGAGTGAAAAAATACAAAACAGCTACAGTCCAAAGGAAAACTTCAGAAAGTCAAAAAGAATTCTGACCACTTTAAAAGAAAGTCTGCCTTCATAAAAACAACATTTAAAGAAATGATGAATGACTTGAGGCTTCGCAGTAAATAGTCCGACCTGTTGCTCTGCACAGTGCAGGTATGTCTGCTGAAGGTATTCCAGCCTCTTCTGAAGCAGCAGAAGCTTGATGGGGCATTAGGAAGTCATGCTCATTTCTCATAAATCTGTTAAACCAATCTGACTGAGCTGCTAGCCTGCATGCGGGCATCTTTATGCCAAATTCTTGCAGGCTTAATCAAACTGGAGTGTTTTTGCTCAGTCACCTTTCTGCTTTCTTTGTTTCAAGGCGTGCTGAAGTACAGCTGCTCCGCTTACAGTGAGGAGGAGAGGAAAGAGAGGACGGCGTGAATACTGAGAGTCTATTTTAAGTCAACAGCTTGGACTGGAAAGCAGCCAAAACTGAAGAGCGCAGAGGTGAAATGGCAGATTTGTTGTTATTGCCGTCAAACAATTCTTTTTTTAATTAATCCACCACTAATGAGGCAGACGATCTGTTTACCTCTTTAAACTCGTAATCATACAGCAGCTGAACCAGTCCTTATGAAGAAAGTGTGATCCTCTGAGGAGATCAACAAACAAAACCCTGGCTTTTAAACTGATGTATTACACTTTTAATTTGTCGACAAAGACCACATTATACAGCACATGGGTGGAAGTATCTCCTGTACAGACACTAGCCTTCTACTTGGGTTTAATTACTGTGTTTTGCTCAGAGGGAGAAGTTGTTTATAGGAAAAAGGCACTCGCAGAGACATCCTGCTTTCTGATAATTAAAAAGGGTCATAAATGCTTCCTCTCAGAGCTGGGAGAACGACAGCTCAGACTGTTTGTGTTTCTCAGGGACATGGTTAGCTGCTGAACCCAACCTTTTCTTTAATAAAAGACAAGCATTGATCCGAGCAGATTCGGGACGTCTTATGATTGATGTTCGCAGGCTAGACTGGCCGAAATTTGACACTCAACTCCTCCGTTTGAGGTCCTTCATGTTTCCTGAATTTCAGGATGTAGTAAAAACTACACTTTGCCGAACCGTCTGCACAGTTAGAACATCCAGAAACCCAACATGAAGCAACTATTGCGACTACAGTCAGCAACTGAAAACAATGTCTTCTCTTGCCGTCAGCAATGGTGACGAAAGGGGGCATATCCGGAAGTGTGACATCACATGGGAACTATGTATTTAATTGTTTGGCTTGCTGTGTGGCTTTTCAGGAATCCGTGCTGTTAAATGTTGATCTTAAAGGTTTAATCTTTATTAATTTTGTAGTGGTTTACAGCAACCAGAAACCTGCCTATATAGAAAGTTTGATTAATCCCAGTAACGCTTTATGAACAGGTAATAACATTTTAATAACTGTTTCCATCTAAACTTTTTTTTTTTATTAAAGCCGTATTAAATGCTCAGTGTATTTGCTGCTCTACTTTTGCACTTCTTGAATGTATTCAACACTCCAAATTTGGTACAAATTCTGATGATTTGCTGCTTGGGATTTAAATTATTTTACAAATTCCCTGTGAATGTAAAACTAGAGACACATCTGTAGGTTTCAGTTCCTGCATCACCAGAATGACTAGGTGCATTAAAATAACAGAATGCTTCTTTTTATAATTGTATCAACCTGCATTTGATTTTACCTGATTTCCCACGCTAATTGTGTCTAAAAGAAAGATTGTCAGTCAAGAATTGAGAAGCTGCTGTGGTAACTGAATAACCACAACCTGTTTTTATTTTTTTTATTTCATGAGTCTGTGGCCCTGCTTTTGATCACAGGCGTGGCGTTTTGTTTTTTGTTGAGTGCTAAGAGTGAGGGTTCAGGCTGTGTTCAGACCACAACTTTAACTGTGTTAGAACTGAAAAATAACTTATTTGAAGTTAAACATTAAAGATTTACTTTGTTTAATTTTATGATTGTAAATTGAGTATTTGAGTTGTTCTGGGATGTTAAACCAAGCA
>JAOXNZ010000064.1:20913657-20927118 GCA_028566095.1 Kryptolebias brasiliensis
GTCTGATTCACAAATTATATAATATTATAATATATTTAAATATTCATAGGTGCACAACAATAAATAAATACTCCTACAGTTACGACTTGGATTAATTTGTTACTTTAAATAAACCTAGATTTCACTCACATATGTTAGAGGAGATGTTTTTGGAGGTGCACAGATGTGTCTTAAAGAGCGCATTTAACTTCCTTTAACAAATTAATGTTATTTTTATTGTCTACTGGGACAGGTCTACATGTGGAATTATTCAGATATGTTTTTGTTCTTATTCTGTCCATCTCTGCAGCAACTTTTGTCTGAGCTGCTCACTTTCAGCTCTTGTTACTTAAGACAGCTGCTGTTTCTTTGGATACAATGAGCAGAAATAAGGTCAACATGGGGATGTGGTTCAATAAAGGAAGAAAAGCCTGAAATATAGCCAAGGTGTTATAAGAAGTTCAAAATGTGGGCCTGGATTTTTGGCTTTTTACTTTGCAGAACCTTTAGAAGGAGAGAATGTGAAATACACTGAAACACAAGAAAACAAACAAAAATCCTAATAATCCTCTTTAATTGTTCACTTCCATCTGGCTTTGATAGGCTTGAGAGCTCACTGTGTTAAAATACAAAAGAGGTTTAAAAATACTGATAAAGAAACTGACTTTAAACCTTTCGTTTTCTGTTTATGTTGACATGCAGGTCACCTAGTAAATAACTGCGTGTGATATTGAAGGTGACGGTGCTGTGCAGCTTATCTGATCTGATCCATTCTCCCCCTCAGACTCAGAAGATGAAACTGCAGATGCAGAAACAAAAACATGGATCTGATCCATGCTTCTTGTGTGAGACTTTTATCTGAAACGCCTCGGGGGAACTTGCCAATCCAGCTAATCCGCCCAGCGCCTGGATCTAATCCTCACCGTGTAAGTGATCTGCACTGATCACAGAGATACGATCCGCTCGGACTTTATCTCAGCGTGCCACTTTAAAGGCACGGCGAACCCCTCTTTGCCTTTTTCTAAACAATCAGCAAAGTGAAAATGGTGGGAAGCTTTGTTTTTTTTTCTCTAGGATGCTCATTTATAAAAGCCAGAAGGGACAAAAAACAAAATCAATATACCAGGAACAAAGAAATAACTGTGACAAACGAGACACTGCCTTGGGCAGGACAGATGACAATGTGTTGGAACATTTTTATTCCAGATTTTAGCTTAAGGAAAAAATATACATAGATAAATGGGTTTAATGTAAATGTTTTACTGTACACAAGTGTGTCTTCACTCATCCTCATTCCTGTAAGTTATGTCAAGAAAGACTAAGTACCCTTTTCCCCTCCAGATCTCTGGTATTTATAGTAAAAATCCAATTTTCAATCTCATATACCTGCTAGGAAAATGTATTTCTTTAAAGTTAGAACAGCTGCACCTCTAGTATCACTTTATAAAATCACACATCGTAGGTTTTTTCTTAGAGTTTATCAAGGAGTAGACTGGCAGATATACTCTGTTGAAGTTTGTGTCCCTTAACGTTACAAACTCTGGGATTCCACCAAAGCACGACTTCCTTTGTTAGAGAGTTTTATCTTTGAGCCTGTTGGGGTGAAGAAAGGAGGATACATCAGAGACGGAAAAAAGAAAGACTGTACAAGGAAGAATCTTTAATTTAAAGCACAGGCCTCCTAGAGATTGTCTCTCACTGACTAGAAATGGGTAGTTAAATGTCTTTTTTTTATTACAAAGCTGTGATTTGGCCTTTTAAAACCGATGCCAGATTGAGAAAAATAGTTTTCTGGTATTAGCTGCTAAAATTTAGTGTGTTTAATTGTTTAAATGGGCAAAGTCATGTTATTTGGACATTTTTCCACATTCTGCTAAAATTGTATGTTGAAGCTGGAGCATGAAATGGAACATGGTTCTGAAGTTTATGGGTCCAGGATTAAGAAAGACCCATCTTCACCACAGGAAGTAACAAACATCAGCAGAACATTAGATACTTAACAATCAAGGAGCTTGGCCTCTAATGAGTATTAAAAGTGTTTTGGGTTTGATAAAGAAACACTTGCATTCATTAAATCAAGATTTGTAATTTTATGACAGCCTTTCTGTTTTGTTAAGACATGCAGGAGATCCAAGCTACCTTCTAACACTGAGTCCTACAATTAACTGAATTTCAGATCAGTTTTGTTGACAGTTTTATTGTTTTGGTCACTACCCAGAGCTAAGAAAATGCAAATCTATCAGCCAGCAAATAAAACCACATGCAGCTCTGACCTATCAAGACATGGAATCCACCAAACCTTGTATCAAATGAAACCATTAACATTTGTAATGGTATATTTCTTTGTATGAAACAGTTTTGGAGCAGTTTGGTACACATGTACAAAATCAATAGATGTTTTATTATGATACAGAGCAGAACAAAGTTTAATTCTAAGTTTTACTTTTGGAATTTTTGGAAATGTGAGAGGAAGCTACGCCACTATGAGGTGAGCGCTACGCGCCGCCATTAACTAAAGTGAACAATCAAACAGATGGTGTGAGGCAGTGATGTGTGAAGCTGGTTTGACACGGAGCCTCATCAGTTACTCATAAAAGAATCAATCAAATGGAAACAATACATGTACCGTGAAAGAAAACTCTGCTACTGAAAGTTACTTAAAGACAATTGTGAGCTACATCAGACTGGAACGTAAAAAAACTGGCCTGGACACAGAATCCCACATGTGGCAGAGCAGCTCCAAAAGACAGTGTTCAGATGGAAATTAGAAAGACCCGAGGAAGCAGCTCTAGTTGTAACAGTCAACACTAATAAAACTGGTAGCAGAAACATCTTCCCACTGTTCTACCAAAAACATGCTTTCTTTGTGCCGTTACACCTGTATCCTTCTGAAGTCAAGTCACAAGAGTTTATACCAATACAGCATGCGCATGAAATAATCCCAACATATCAGAGCTGCAGAGGCTGTAGAGATGCTGTATTTCATAAGGAGCATAAACAGACCCAGGGTCAGAGAGCTGCATGTCGTCTCTGGTGCTTTGACTCTATGAGTAAAAATGACAAACTGTGGCCCTTAAAGCATTTCTTACATCATGATGCGTTTATCTTGTCAAAGTAAGACGAAGGATAAACTAGGATGCTATTAAAAAGGTTTTTAAAAGTAAATAACTTGTATTTTAATTAAAAAAATATATATAAATGCAGTGATTTCAAAAGAGCTGAAGCCCACCCATGAGGAATCTAAACATTTCACAGTCCAGTGGAACTTTAAATTAGGTTTGGAATACTCCATGATATCTGAGCATATGGTCTCCATTTTTATAAATATACTGCCTTTATTCCCCTTGAGTTGAAAAATAATAGATTTGCCATTTGAGAGGAAGAATGAAGTCCTGCGTTATTGTGGCCTGATTGTTTTTGTTCTCCAGCATGTTTCTAATTATTTGTTAGAGATTGGATAAGGAGCATCAATAAGACTCATCTGAAACACTTAGGTCATCCTGAACTTTATTTTCTACCAAAGTGAATAAAACTACATAAATAAATACTCCTGACATCTGAAAGGAATCACACCTCCCAACCACGGCTCATTCATGAAAGAATGCACTTTGTGGTACAGTTCAGTCCACTGGAGCTGAGACGATGACAACAACAGGAAAAATATGACACTAGCCGAACTATAAATCAACACCAAGGCTGTAACGAAAGCAGGACTCCAGTTAACCTAAAGCAGTGGCTGTAAATCCAGCTTTACAGTCTGCTCCACACTCATCTGTCTGCTGGTCTCACCCTCTCTCTTACCTCCGTTCATGACCGACAGCTCAGGGTATTCAAACTCCTCTGAGGAGGGAGACTTTGAACTTGTACACACTCTGAGATACACATCATTCTGGGTCAGAGGTTACAACTGGTATCACACAAGAACATCATCACCTGAATGGAGCTGTATGAGTGGTGAGTGAATGTCCTCTGTGTGCCGAGAGCGTTTCCTCCAAACGCACACAATGGGAACATTCATTTTCTTGCCCGGGACGCATCTTTAAATCATTGGCAGATAAATAGCTGACTATTTAGTGCAATTAATAAAACAGCTTACAATGAGAACAGTGTGGAATTATGCACGCTTAAATATGTGCAGCAGAGGAGTATCCAGTTGTTTTGAGTCCTGGCCAAATCCTCAGTGATTGACCCAGACATCAACCCAGTCCACTGGGTGATTGCTTGCACCTCCTAACAATGGAGGCATTATTGATGTGGCTAAACACTTCAAATGTCACACAAGTCCCATTACAGCACAGATAAAACATCCTGACTTTTCCTGATTCAAAATAATGCCTTTTGTAAGCAAGGGCTCTTCTTTGCACCGCATTCTGCAAACAGTCATCTTATCCATTATGGAAATCTGCCAACATCAATAGTTTTAGCCAACATGTCATTTTTACGTGTTGACTAATTTTTAAATTTCTTTCATTTCAACAGTTTTCCTCCATGCCACTAGTATATGGTGTACATCAGTCGTGTTCTGGTCGACTGCGTCTGAGCTACAGTTTCACTTTCAAACTAGAGAAACAGAAAAATAAAAAACTACAGTTCATTTATGTTGTGAGAAATGTTAGCTAAACAATGTTAAAAGGATATTTATCAGTGTTACAGTCTTCATCACGATGTTTTAATTAGTTTTGTTCTGTTTGTTTCTGTCTTTCTGAAGGATAAATTCATGTGGCTGAATTCATGCAAACTGAGGTCTTCTCACCACAGTTTGCTGCAGTTTTTACCAAATATATCCTTACAACATGCTGAATATTCAGGCTTTTTATTTTGAAATACATAAATTAGAGCTTAATGTTATTTATTTCATCTTACCAGAGCTTAAGCCTACATTCTGTACTTTAATTTGCAGGTCTTTGTTACCATTTTATTTTGTGGTTTGCTGTAATGTAAATGCCGAAGGAGGAAAATGAGTCATTTAGAATAATTAATGGATTAGACAATTAGAATAGATGAAGTAAAAACAGCCCTTAGTGGCAGCCCCTTGTGTTAGATAGACACATCATAAACATATATTCCAGACCATAACTAATCAGCGTCTCAGCTCTGACAAAACAGTCAGACTTCCTTTTTTTTTGCCTTTTCTGTCCTGCGAGCGAACTCTCCTCTGAATTCTCTTGAAGCCGGGCTAAAAGGCATTTGTGGGGGCCGAAAGGGAGTTAGGCCCACGTTGTCAAAAGATTTCAATACCGATTTCAGTCTCGACTCTGCCAATCAGACGGTCCTTCACTGCTTCTTGTCCGTCCCAATCAAAGGGCTTTGTCTCCCGGGATCATGGTTGATTAGGTGGGGGGAGACTGGGAACTGAGTACAGCACACTGGGCTCTTTGTCCCGCTCAAGAATTAGACTCCTTAACAGTCCATAGCTGCATGCAACAAACTCACTCATGCACGCACACACACATCAAAATAAAGGCCACCATGCCCACAAGTTCAGAACTAAATGGGGTAAAGTGCTTTGGGAAAGTGCTGAAGGAATGCATGTCACCCGCCGCCTTTCATACCAGAGTTTTAAACCAAGCTCACGCTCAGAGTATGTGTTGACTTTTAGCTACGACCACAACTAATTTTGGCTTAGTAGCTGTACAACTGACTGAGCTAAAGCCATTTTGGTGTTGGCTAATATTGATTTGCTGTGGTGGCCATTTTGAGATGAATGACTCCATGGTTTTAGGCTAAAATATTGTGCAATGAGTAGCACTTGGATTATGTAATGGGGGATCAGTCTCAGCTACAACCACACCAAATTTTACTTCAATACCTGAAAAATAGACTGTATTATGGCCTCATTTATGTTTTCTAATGTCAGTTGGCTGTGGCAGCCATCTTGAATTGGGTTGGCTTAGCTCAGCTTGCACTGAAGTCTAAAGATTTAAAGTAAATCAATGGCTTGTGATGGTTAATGCACACAGAGTGAGGACAAATCCCAAAAGTAGCGGCTCATCTTGTTCAACATGTTTTTAGTTTAAAGCATTTATGTGTTGGATCCATGAGAGCCAGGATGCTGGCAGCTACTCTGCAATCAAATCTGAGCTTTCTTTCCTTTATCATCACTGTCACATGTCCTGACAGTAACTAGTGCTGCAGTGAGAGTGCTCTTAACTCCCTCTGCAGAGTGTTTATTACTGAGGCGGCGTTGAGTCACCGCTCTGAGTAGCTCTCAGACCACCACATTAATCTCCATTAACGCACATAGAGACTTAATCCCTGCTCTTCAACAGCTTCCCACCCAAGGTCATCACCCGCGTCGATACTTCTGCAGGATAACTGCTGGATGCATACCATCAGGAAGAAAACACACAGACGTTAACATTACATTTATCTACTTCCATAAAACAGGATATGTTATTATATTGGTGATAGTTAAGGTAGAGTGTAGCTTGTAATGTTTATTGTGAGTGCTTCAAACTGTTTTCCTGTTTATGTTTCTTCTGTATGTTTTTTGTGGTTACTTCTGCATTCTTTGTGCCATTTTAACCATTCACGTATGAAAACGTTCAGCTCAACAGGGAATGGTGTATGACTTTTAAACTGTAGCTTTTATACGTTTTGATTCCCCATTTCTCAATAGATTTCCTTCCCAGAAAAATCCATTGAGTTTCTTCAAATAACTTTTATTTTTTCTGAAATCTATTTCAGTATGGTTGGTCTATTTTGGTCTTCTTATCTTCCTTTTAGCTTCTGTCATGCCAATTTTATCTTAAAGTGATGTTTGCTAATTTTAACTATTGGCAATAGTTTTGCTACATTTAGCTTTTAGCTACGGTTTTGCTACATAAACATCTGACAAACCAGCACACCTACTGGACTGGCATGTGAAACTGTAGACCTGAGTTAATGTTGCTCTGCAGCTGATCCAAAACTGGTTTATATGAGTATAAAATGCTCATTAGTAAAGTTCCACATAGGTTCCTGCACCCCAACATGAAAAAACTTTAATCTTTAATTTTAATAATATCACAACTTTAGTTTTGTAATAGGTCCATAACACTGTTAAGTCTGAAGTGAAAGACTGAGAGAACATCTGGTTTTAGACTTTCTTCTTGATATAAAGGAAAAAGGCGTAATGCCACATCATTAGTGAGTCATTTGCAACACTAAGCTAGATTTAGACATCTCTGTGATGGGCAGGTAAAAATAGCGTCACGCACACACATTCTGAGAAAATGTGAACTCAACTCTTTGTTTTCTGCTGAGGCCACGATGGCTGAGAAAAGGTGGAGGAGGGACAGGGAGAGTGTGCTGAGGGAGTGCTGTGTGTGGCGAGAGGCTGTCAATTTGTGTGCAGCCATACAAAGCTATAAAACACATTTAAAGGCAAACTAAATGGACTCCTTTGGGCTTCCCTCAGGTTTATAAATAGATCAGAACCAGCATTTCAGAGGCCTACATCCCAACTTGTTTCCTGCTGTTTGGATCATTTGAATATTTTAAAACAAATGCAACCTAATGTTTTGAATTTCTTCCACCAACTAAATCATAAACCTATTTAACCCATAACAAGACATTCATCATGTAATATTCATATATTAGTGTTTGACCTACCAGACTGTCCACACCGCCCAGAGTGTGATTGGCATTGTACAAGGAGTAGGTCAGCTGGTAAACGCCATCATTGGTCTCACTGTTGCCATAGAAACCCACACCCACTGCGATGCTGCGAGGAGAAGAGGGGAGGAGGGACAGGTGAGTCTTTGATGAATTAATGAGAGGAGCAGAAAACAGCAGAACTGCTTAGATTTTAAATCCTTTGCAGTCATTAAATCCAAAAGTTTGTCAGCATCAAAGACATTTTTAGGCCCCTTGCTGAAAAATCTTGTAACTGACAAAAAAATGAAGATGTCATGAAGTACCTTTTATTACAATTCTTTTAAAAAGTTTTGTCCTGCATCTCGTCACACATCTTTGAAATGAAACATGCAAATTACACATTAAAATGTGCGGCTCACTGGAGAATAGTGTACCATGACTTTTGGTATCAGTATGTTGTACAACGTAGACAAAATCAGCAAAAAACAAAACAAAAACCAATGGCAGTCAATGGGGATTTGGCAAAAGAGCCGAGAAAACCGTGCCTTCATTGACACTCTACAGCTCAGACGTTCTTCGCAGTAGAAACATCATTTAAAGTTTAAACGGGTCACAGAAAGTTGGACTTTACATGTCTGAACTGGCATGTTGATATCTTTTACAGTTTTTACATAATTGCAGTTAAAGTTTTAGACTTTTGGAAGATTTCTTACTCTTATAATTCAATTTGCTACATGTACAAAATTATACATCAAAACGTCTGGATTTTTGTGTTCTTTCACTCGGTGTGTCTCTTACTGTAGGACTTGTTTTCTCTCAAATTCCCCCAGAATACAGAGAGTGAACGCCCAACTTTCCACGGTTTTATATTTCAGCTCAGAATATTCTTCTCAAAACTGGAAGTGAAGGTTTTTTGTTTTTTACTTTTTCTAATTCCTACATAAAACACGAGACAAACATATAAAGTCACATGTTTGACCATCATAGTCTGCTGCTCACAGTTCAAGAATTTATAAGATCTGACTTCTAGTTTTTGCACAGCGACTGTTTGAGACGTTATTTTCAGTCTTCAGTCTTTTCAGCTCTCTTTACATTTCTTACACCGTTCAAACATCAAAATTTGGGAATTTGTTTTCTTCGTTTAGATTATTACAAAGAGAAGAGAAGACAAAACCTGAAATGAGATTATCCTTCTTGTATGACTGTGCTGTTGCGTCTTCTGAATGCATTCTTGTGTTTCTTCCATAAAATACACATGTGCTGCACATTTCATTCCTAAGCTCAATCAAATCCCTCTGAATGCTTTTACAACTAAAATCCTTTTTTTTTTTATTAAACATGTTCAAGCAAAAATCAAAGAAAAGTTTATAACATAACCAAAAATGATGTATCTGAGGAGCAGTGAAGCTGTGAAAATTGTTTACATTTCTGCGTTAATTTATGTAAACAACACACTTTAAAGAAATGACAAAATGTTGGCTTTTGGAAAGCATCTGCATAATTTTAAACCCTTTTTGCATATGCAGCCATCCAAGGATTTTAATAGGATCAGCTGGAGTATAAGCACAAACAAAATACCCACCAATTCACTGCAAACATGCACTCCAGAGTCATCCGAGCTCGACTTTTCCTAAAGTGTAAACGTGACGCTACTATGAGCAGCAGCAAACAGATGTGGATTGATTCCAGATGGAAAACAGAACATTAGATAGCAAAAAGTGAAGTGATGATGTTTATACATATTTAAATCAGAGAAAGTAAACGCAAATACTGTACGCACTGAGGGTGGGTCAGAACACCTCTGCCAGCATGCAACACCACACCTTTCTCAGTCAGTGCAGTCAGACGCAACACTGCAGCAGGAAGTTAAAACACGCTGCAAATATTAATGTGAGGCAGAGGGGAGGAAGAGGAGTCAGATTCAGAACTCAGAAGTCTTTAAACTTGACACAATAAAAAACTAAAGCAGACAAATATAACAGGTATCCAGAATGATGACCAAGAGTACAGAACACCCAGGAGAAGAACCACGATGATCTGACAGAGAACAGAGGACCAGGTAGAATATAGAATATATACTGAGGAGTTGATGACAAACGGAGAACAGCTGACTGGGAATTAGTAACAAAGCCAAGATGTAAAACAGACAGAAAGAAAAATTTAACACAATGAAGAAGTGGTGCTTTGATTTAAGACTGTATTAGAAAATGGGGAACAGTTTACCTGTGCAAAAAAAAAGAACTTTACAGTAACAAAGTCACGGTGGAGATTCTTGTTTATTCAGCACATAAAACTCCCAGCAAACCGAAATAAAGATGGCTGAACATCTTAGTAGCAATACATCATGCAGCTTGGTATGTACCATGTATGCATCCTACCAGTACCAGGTACTTCCCTAGTTCATACACGGTACATACCCGGTCAGTACCAGGTATGTACCCTGTAAGTACTACAAATAGCCCATTACATGCCAGGTAAGGACCCTGTTAAGTACCAAGAATTTACTGTGTTAAGTACCAAATACTTACTCAGGTACTTACCTGGTACATATCAGGTATGTGCCAGGTAAGTACCAGGTATGTACCCTGTAAGTACTATTACATTACTGGTATTTACAGGGTACATACCTGGCACATACTGGAAATGTATCCTGTGAGTACCAGTTATGTACCTGGTACATTCCATACATATCAGGTGAGTACTGGTGAGTACCAGGTTCAAACAGGGTACGTAACAGGTACTTACTGGGCTGTATTATGTATTGCTATGACTACTTTTTCAATCATTGAAGACGTTTTGCTTCTCATCCGAAGAGCTTTCTCGAATGAGAATTGATTCCTGACTCAATTAAAAGCTTTAAACAGGAAAAGTTCCTCAGATGAGAATTTAAAAGGTCTTTAAGGATCAATAAAGAAGTTCAGTCACCTTGCTGGGATTACAATAAGAGTATTATAAACAAGCCACGAGAAAACCTGGAGAAGTGGAAGTAATTAAAAGAAGAAAATACCAAAAACAAACCCCAGACAAAACGAAATTTACAGACCAGTACAAACATTAGATTTTCACTTCTTCTTGGAAGAGACCCTCTTAGTTTCTGAACTGAGAAAAACTGTTGGATATCACCTGATAGTTCTTGTCAGGAAACATAAACAGGGAATTTTAAAGAAAATAAAAATCAGCAATTTTCCCCATTATGAAAAGATCTACAGATGGAGGCTGAGGACAGATCAGGTCAGGACCAAAGGGAAACTGATCATTTTCCTTAAAGTCTTTGGCTCTCGATGCTCCACATCCATAAGTCAACAATTCTTTGTCTAAAACTCACCTGGAGTCTGTGAAACCCTGCAGAGCTGCAAACAGTGAGAGCAGGTGGAGCACAACCACAAGAGCTCTTTTCCTAATTACTGCAACAAGGACACGGTCTCATTAACTGACCTCCTGCAGGCAAGCTGGTTTAATTTGAACCCTCGGGGAGTGGGTGCACGTTAATAAAGAAGGAAAAAAAAAAAAACAGAAAAGAAACATCAGCATGGTACAGAAACAGATAACAAATGGAGCCAGAAGGGAATTTTAATTCATTGTTGGACAAATTAAAATTCATTTTTTTCTGTTTGCTGAAGTGAAACTGTTATAAAATAAGCTTCTAAAATAAATAATAGTCAAGCTGCTTATATAAAAGAAAAATCACATTTATAGACAAAAATATGGTAACATTAATATATATATTTGTTTGTCTTTTTAGCTCCGTAAACAAAGAAGTCTCCACATGCCAGATGTGTCACTTCTGCAGGCGATGACAGGAATACAAAATGATGACTTCATTCAAAGGACATCAGGTCAGTCAGTCTCTGCCAAAACAAGACAGAACTGGATCTAAAGGAGCCCACTGCCTTTCAGGCCGCAGTTTTAGATCAAGGTCAACTTGTGATGAAAAAGGACAGAGTTGTTGTGTTTTGGTCAAACTGTGACAGAAACGTTCCGTGTCACTTCATGAGATGTCAGAGTATGTGTTGAGGATGACTCTCAGCTACAACCACACCAAACTTGAACACGATATCTGTAAAACTGACTGGACTACAGCTATTTTTTTGTGGTGGGCATCTTGAAAAGGTAAATCAGTTGTAGAGGTTCATTCAGTGAAAGTTTCCTCAAAGTTTCCTTAAAATCCATCCAGTGGTTCATGAGATGTTTTGGCAACAAACAGATATTCCAACACATGCGCACGTAAACAAACACAGGCAAAAACATTATCGCTCTGCTTTGGTCTGTCAGAGGCAGGTGATGAAGACATGACAACATGAAGACTTGGAGTTGCCAAAAACAAACGTCTGATAGCATTAAGGGTAGGAAAACTTTTAGAGCAAGAGCAGCTTAGAAACATGAACTTACTTGAAAAATGCAAATATTTTTAGGAAAGAATTTAATCCTAAATTTAAAATAAGAAAAAAAAAAAAAGAAAATTCTCCCTTTTAATCCCCCCCCGAGTCCTCCAAATTCCCCTTTCCCTGCTTCTTGAAGAATTTCTTGTCTTAGTCAGTGAGAAAGAATATCATAGATTAGTGTTGGCGTGCACTGAGCAAAAGCTGAACTGTCATGTTGATAAATGAAGAAAAGAGGAGATGAAAGATGGGGATAGAAATTCAGGGTAAAAAAACGTCAGCCTGCAGCAGAAAATAGGCCTTTGGCTAATTTAAATAGATTCTGGCATGTTTAGATTTGGAGACATTTCCCTAAAATGGCAGCAATAACTCCACTGAGAACAATTTTAAGTTGTCCTACTTGAGTCACCTTCAAAAGCCCCTTGATATCCTCTTTAAACACAGACAGCTTATGGACTTTTCGTTCATGCTGTTTCAGGGCTTAGGGTGATCATAAGGATTGACAAAGAAAAAAAATACATTTCTTAGTTACTAAAACCTCAAGAATGAAACTCTGAAGCTCTAAAGTTGGTCAAATTGGAGATTCAAACTGTGCATACTGTAATATGTTGAGAGTGATCACTTTAAAACAATACTTTCTGAAATGTGCCAAACTATGAATTGATCGGATATAAAATATAATACTTCTGTCCATAACTGTGGTCAGTATGGAGACATGATGAAACCATCAGCTGGTATTGGTCACAAACCACTTCATCAGTTATTGTACAGAATATTTGCAGAGTTAATGTTCTGGATTATGGTGTCACAGCTGAGTGACATCTGCTTTGGCTTTAATAAAGTTAATCAGAACAGACATCCCTGTGTGTCAGCTCTACCCACTGTCAAACCTAATTAGAGGGAAGAACGGTAAGACTTTAAGGAGAAACAGGAAGATGGTAGCCCCGATGGGACTCTGAACACCTCCAAATGAATAAACAATGTTAGAAGATATTATTTAGAAAAATATTTCAAAATGAAATGTTAATGCTGAGAGCTGAATGACTTCGCTGAGATTTGCAGAAAAAGCTTTAACTTAGTTGTTAGAGTTAAAAAGAGCAGAACAGAGGCTGAACTGAGCAAAACAGAAGCTAAAAGCAGCAGAACAGTAGCTAAAAGCTAAAAGATGCAAAACATGCTAAAATAAAATTAGCTAAATTAGTAGCTAAAATGACCAAAACTCCAAAATTAGCAAAAACTGTAGCTAAACGCTAAAAGTAGCAGAATGGTACTTTTATGGGAATTTAATGCTAAGGGATAACTCAACCCTAACTATAGTATTTATCATAAAGAAAGAGATTTAATTGTCTATTTTAGTTTTTTAGTTGTTTTAGAAACACAAATCCCAGTTATTATTCTTTGATTCCATCCATCCATCCATCCATTTTCTTTACCCGCTTTTTCCATCACGGGTCGCAGGGAGCCGGTGCCTATCTCCAGCAGTCACTGTGCGAGAGGCGGGGGACACCCTGGACAGGTCGCAAGT
>JAOXNZ010000064.1:20927218-20937621 GCA_028566095.1 Kryptolebias brasiliensis
CAGAAAGGCCCCAGGCCGGGATGAGATCCTGCAACCTTCTTGCTGGGAGGCGACAGCTCTAACCACTATGCCACTGTTCCACCCATTCTTTGATTCCATTTTTTTAAAAAAGCAACACAAAAGGAAAAACATTTGAACTGATGAGATGAACATGAAGACAGTTTTCCTCTTTAGTAAAACTTCAGAGTGAAATCCATTTTGCAATTACATGAGTTTTCTGTGGCTTGTACTGACACGGCTTCAGATGGATAGCTTATTTCCTACAGGCTGTTTTCTCAGACAGAACTCATCTTTTAATCAAATCCAATCAAATGAGGCCAAGTGAGCTCCTCAAAGGTACTTCAGAAACACACACACACACACACCACTCTAAGTTTAGAAGAAGTAAAAACATGCTGAAACACCAAATGTGTCATAGCTGTAGTCCTGACAGTAAACCCAAAAACATTGTGGTTTGGAAAACATTCAATAAAGAAGATGAATAAGATGTGTGCTGTTTAAAAAGAGTGTTTCCTGTAGTTTAGATCAACTAAACTATCAACAAACTGAGACTAGACGTTAACTCTGTTCATTGTTGGTCTTGCCAAAAAAGATCTGTGTGATTTTCTTTGAATGTAGAAAATAAGAAATAAATGAAAAGCTGTTCTCATTTAACAAAATCTGAAATAACAGATCCCTTCATGAGCCAATATGCATCACAGCATCAATCCAAAAAAATAAAAATCTGAAGCTCTCCTCAACATTACCGACAGCTGCCAGATTCATCATCCTCAGCAACTTTCAGATGTATTTTGGAATATACATCTTTTATGAGGAAAAGACTGCCACTTTCAGGCCACTCTCCATTTGAAGTAACAAGACGTAAATAATTAAATGTTACGTAATGAAGACTGGTTCACTCGACGTGGATATAAACCATTTGCGAGCCTTAAAGGAGAGAAGCTGCTGAATAAATTTGTGACATCAAGTTAAGTGCTCCAAGAAATCCAGGTTATATGACACACAGAAAGCTCGTCATTTGGATTTTAATGGCCAGCAATTAACTTTAAAATCAAAAGCTCTCCATTAAGTTCAAATAAAGGGTTAGTTTTTTAAATTATTAAAAGTAAATGCCACTGTTCTTGATGTCTTTTGTCTGCTGTGATCAAATTTTGTGAAATTGCAGCTCAAGACTTTAGAATAATTTTGATTGTAGGTGTTCATTTCTCTGTAATTTATAATTCAGATTACATGATGAGAAACTGAGGGGAATTGTCAGTTTTTGCAGTAAGTCGCTTTGAAAGGATTTACTGCATCATTGTTGCACATTTTTGCCACGGGATTAATCAATCTGAATATGCTCCCCCCCCCAACAACCAATGTTTCCTGGATAATGCAGAAAGCATTATTTCCTCTTCCACATTTCATTTGTAAATTACCTTTAAATGCACTCCCAGTCGCAGCGACTGACAAGAAAACTAAGGAAGAGATGTAAAACATTAGTGGGATTCACTAACAATATGGCTTCAGCCAGTTCTGCTGAGGCTTCAGGGTATTTTACACAACCATGCACCACTGTGTGTTCCACAATGGGCTCAAAAAGTGCAATAATGGTCACGGTTGGGACCTAATTTAATATCTCCCACCGGCTGATGAGCGTGGCTGTCACATGGTTGAGTTTCCACTACCCTGGTAACAAATTAAATTATCTACTTTTTGCACAGCACATCTTACCAATAGACCTAATCGGCTCATGCCTGTGCTGACTGTGTGAAATCAGACCATGTGTTTCTGTAACTTTACTGCAACACTTCATCTCAAGTGAAACCTGAGGGAAACCCTGGGTCAGACAACTTGTGTTCGATTAGCAAGTTAAAGCAGGGAATCCAAACAAAAACAAAGATGAAAAAAGTAACAAAGCCAAAATGATCGCAGCAGGGCTCAAATAAAACCTTGGAGGAAGTGATTAACTAACACGAGGCAGGTGTGAGGATTAACAAACAAGAACTGGGTGGGTTGGGAAGCAAACAGAAAAACTAACAGAAACAAAGGAAGGAAAAGACAAAGGGATAGTGGCTCATTTCTGGTAACCAGATCATTTGGCTCAGCTCACCAAAAAGAGCTGGCTCTTTCTTCAGAATCTAAGTTTCATGAATGGGAAAATATTTGTCAAGCAACACCTTAAAGAAGAAGCCCTTATTGTTTTGCATCTCACAAGCCCAACAGCTGCACTCATTTTTAAGACCTGTGTAATAATAATTTGACACAATAACACATAGTTTGACATAGTACGTATTAAGAATTTGATCTCTTTCATGTTTTGTAATTTATGATTTAAAACAAACTATAAAATTACTAATTACACATCTGAGCAAATTGTAGACTTATTTTCTGTTTTCTTTTTTTTTTTAAATCAGTGCCCATTTTTTCTTTGATATAAAAAATAAGTGAAGTCTGTCCTCCAGCTGGCCTGAATGGGCAATAAAACTTCCACATTTATGCAGTATTGACAACACACTCACTCCAATGGCTGCCACAAAAACAACAGGATAGAGCGTCAGCGTCAGAAGGTATAAACACAGCACAAAATGAAAGATGATTGAGCCAAAACCTCATAATAACAGAGGCTGTTAAGTCCTAACAGCAACTATTGCCCAATTTTTTATTCTTTAGTCTATTTTATATGAAGATTTTGAAGGAGTCCCACAAAGGTCTTCAAAGAGTTTGGGTTATCAGTGAAAAGCTAACGGTTCAAAGAGATTCTCCAACGAAAGATCAGAGAGTGGGTTCATCAAAGGAAAGGAAAACTACTGACTGCGTTATTATGAAATTAAATCATAAGTATTTGCAGCATTTGCAGAACCTTTGGATATTTCATAACACAGGTGGACTAACAAGCATGAAGGCTGAAGCTGAAAGAATACGAAGGCAGACAGAGGAACCGGCAGGTCGTAGGGTCATCTACAGAAGGTGAAAAAAATGTTGCTTCTGTGAATGGCTGTCTGGATGAATTTTCTTCAAATGCTTTGGTGTAATGTTTATTGATGCGACTGAGTTGAGAAAATCTAGCTGCAGACTGACAATCTGATAAAGCCAGAAAGGTTTGCTAAAGTACTCAAAACCACTTTGAAGTAGCTCCTTTTACTGTAAACGTTAATCCTATTTTCTAGGGTTAACTGTTCAGGGTTACATGTTGGTGTCAATTCTTAGTCATCCAGGACACGGCAAATCCACAAACGTTGAAAGCCTGGACCTCCACACTCTCCGGTTCTAAATTGATAAAGCTTCCCAGATGGGAAGAGAAACGACTTCATCTACAGAAAAGAAGTCCAGTTGCTTTGTTTGTTTAAAACTTTTAAATAGATAGTGGTTACAATATTTCCATGCATCCATCCATTCATTCATCCTCCCATCTGTCAATCCTTTGCTTATCCATGGTCAGGCCAAGAAGGTAACAGGTCCAGGAGGGAAACCCAGACCTCCCTCTCCCCATCAACACTGTCCAGCTCCTCCTGGAGGATCCCAAGGTGTTCCCAGGCCAGAGAGGATGTATAATTCCCCCCAGTGAGTTCTGAAACTGCCTTAGGGTCTCCTCCCAATAGGAGCCTGCCTGGCAAACCTGCAACAGGAGGTGTACAGGATGCATCCTAATCAGATGCCCAAACTATCTCAGCTGACTCATTTCAATGTAGAGGAGCATTGGATCTACTCTGAGTTAACCCTAATGACAAAGTTCCTCACGTTATCTCTAAGGCTGAGGCTGGCTACTCTATGGAGGAAGCTCATTTTAGCTGGAATCTTGTTCTTTTGGTCATGATTCATATTTCAGGAACATAGGTTAGGGTTGGAATGAAGTCAAATCAGTAAATCAAGAGCTTTGCCTTGTTGGCTTAACTCCTTCACCACGACAAACCCAAGCAATGACCTCATTATTAAAGAAGAATCTCTGATCTGTTTGTCCGTCTCTTGCTTCATTCTCCTACACTTGTGAACAAGACTCCCAGATAACTGAACTCCTCCGCTTGAAGCAGAGACTCACCCCCAACTCAAAAGAAGTATTTCAACTTTTCTGTTTGAGAACCATGGTCTCAACCAGACAACTGACCATGATGCATCTGATACAGTAAATCTCATACAGGTATAGATAAGAATGATAAGAGTTTAGAAAGCTTCATTAAAGAAATGAGTGTCAGACATCAGCACTGAGCACACATCCATGATAAACAGTTAATCAGAGCTCATCTGGTCATGTTTTCCTCACCATGTGATAAGACCGGCAGCGACAGCCGACCAGGTGACACAGCAGGAGTTGGGCTTCTTGCTTTCCTCCTCCTCGTCTTTGCTGCAGCAGCACAAACAGCTTAGGTAGATGGCCAAACATAGAAGGTTGAGGCCAAGGCCTGCAGCTGCCACACATCCCAGGAATATGAGGGACTACAGAGGGAGAGAAGGGCAGAGAAGTGATTTGTCTCACATTCAGAGGTATAATAATCATAAAAAGAAGTTGCAAGTATCTCTTGCTGTAGTAAAAGCACCATTGTCTCCTTACTCCATATACAAGGCTTGAGTTCATGCTACAACAAATTCAAGTTGTTGTTTTTGTTTTTCCAAAAAAAAACTATGATCTGTTAACTAATAAGACAATTATAGATGTTACTAAAACTTAGCAAAGTTTATATTCTAAGATATCTACCAAGATTTATTCACCAAAAAGACCCTAAAACTAAAGTTAAAACATCAAAACAGATAATGCTTTTTGTCATCTGATTTTGAAACAGTTGTTCAAGTTGAATCATCAGGAGCTAATTGTAAAGTGGACAACTCAAAACTGTGAGAAATACCATCTGAGTAAACATATTTAGGTTAAGTACTCCAGCATGTTGGCTACAGCATGAAAACCTTCAGTGCCCTTCAGTGCCCTTTAGCTTTGCTTAGCAAAATATTTTGTCTACAACTCAGAAAATGTTGATATTTGTTTACCCTTTTATTCATCAGAAGCAATATATTTCAAATAAATGGACAAATTTACTGCATAGCCACTATTAGCTCGAGGCCAAGAACTATTATTTTAAAAATGATGTGTATAGTGAATCTACCAGCAACTCAAACTGTGTTCAAGATGAAACCATTTCACAGAAAAAGTTCAAATCCTCCATTCACCCCACCCGCCTCCTCACATGGACTCGTTTGCTGGTTGG
This sequence comes from Kryptolebias brasiliensis, assembly GCA_028566095.1. NCBI lineage: Eukaryota > Metazoa > Chordata > Actinopteri > Cyprinodontiformes > Rivulidae > Kryptolebias > Kryptolebias brasiliensis. The sequence goes on from JAOXNZ010000064.1 coordinate 20,932,396, forward strand.
TAAAACAGAGAATGGTGAATATTCAGTTTCTTCATAACAAACTATCTCCTACAAGAGCCATACATCAAAAAACTGTCCCTAAAAAGTCTTTTTGTTGTAATAAATAGGTAAATTACAAACTGAGCCTTTTTTCTTCTTCTCCTCTACAAACAGGTTCTCTGTTGAGATCTTTATAATGTAACAATATTGTTCTGGGACTAAAACAAACAAACAAGTGCCTCTAAACAGTTACTGTGATTAATGAGTAATAAAACACATCAAAGCCGATGATTATGTGTGCACCAGCGCTGGTAACAAGGTCAGATGCATCCTGGGAGAATGTCTCCAGTTGGAGAGCACACACCTCCTCATACATTTACTTCTCTCCTCGTTTTTCTATTAGCCCCCATCCCACTTTCTGCAAAAGATGGAGTGGGACGACAAAAATAGCAACAAGACTGTTGTAACAGCCTCACATGAATTCTGCATCCATCTGTGAGCAGATGGGTTTGTTCCAGCGTTTTTTTTATTTTATTTCCTTCACACTTCTTCTTCCTTTTAGGTTTGTCTGAAATCTTTCTGGTGCTGAGCCATCTGCTCTTTGGCTGTGATGTCATGTCTCCTGCATGTCAAGTGGAGGGATTAAAATGCAGAAATGAATAGAATCTGTGAGATTATGTCAACAGTTTACACAAAGTGCCAAGTAAACTGCAAATTGAAATGTCCTGCAGAACGCTAAAGGCAGGAGCAGTGCATAGAATCTGAGATAGAGCTGTAAAGGGCAAATTGGAATATAATATCAATGTTACAGAAAGAAGATTTGCTACTGGAAATGTCTGTTTTTCCCTATAAACAATCTTTTCACTTCACCGCTTCCCAGGTTAATAGGATTTTGTTTTTTATTGTATTTGCACATTAACGGCAGAATTTAACTGAACAGAAAATCATTGTGCAAGAGGCTCAAAACTTTAAAAATACCTCTTCAAATATTACAAATTTACTTAAGAAATAAAAACAGCAAAGCTCAATAAAAATATACAACATGTACTGATAGAATTTTTCACTAATAAAAAACTTTATGAATCTTTCTTTAATAAAAGTTAACATATATATTTTTTTATTTCATTTACATATCCTATAGTATCCTCTGTGACACCAACAATCCTGACTAAAATGATCTCTAGAGGTTCCATCCATCCATGGATGGAGCTGGTGTCTCCAGCAGTCACTGTGCGAGAGGCGAGGGACACCCTGGACAGACAAACAAGACAAACAACCATTCACTCTCTCACCTAGGGACAATTTTAAGAGTTACCAATGAACCTAACATGCATGTTTTTGGTCTGTGGGAGGAAACCGGAGTACACAGAGTAAACCCACGTGTGCACAGGGAGATCATGTAAACTCCACCCAGAAAGGCCCCAGGCCGGGATTCGATCCTGTGACCTTCTTGCTGGGGGGCGACAGCTCTAACCAATATGCCGCTGTTCCACCCTCTCTAGAGGTTATTCCACAGAAATGCTTCTTTATATTTGGTGGGACACATAGAACCTGAAAAGGTGCAGTACCTTTATGTCTCATTTCATAGGTTTTCTGTAGAAAGCTGCTCATTTATTGAATAAAAAGCAAAGAAATTCAACAAGAAACCAAAAAATATTTATTTAACAGAAGGTTAAGTGCTTCACAGTTCACAAATGAGACCAAAATATTTAATTTGGTCATTTATTTCCAAGGAAAATAACCCATTCTTACATGTTGCAGTATGAAAAATGTTGGGACAATCTGCACTGAAGGTCAGTTTAGACCAGTTTCAACATTGGCATTATGGTGGATTTACTCATATAAACGGCTCCTTTAAGGGCCCTCCACAACATTTCTTTTGGATTAAAGTCAGATTGATTTGGTCATTCCATTTATTCTTCTCTTTACAGCCCTGCCACACAGACTCTTGGTAGCCAGTGTTCTCCTGATGGTGGGCTCACGAACAATAACACCAGTCAATGTACGAATGACTTTCAGTCTCATAGAAATGACCCTAGATTCCTTTGAGACTTTGAAATCTATTTCACACATTACTCTTGGATAACATCGATCGTAAAGACATTTTATTTTTGCAAAACCTGTCTGACTGTGGTTTGTTGGCACCGAAAGCCTTTGAAAATGATTTTTCAATCCTGAAAAGCACCAACAATTCTTGTTCAGATGCCTTCAAGAATTATTTTAGCTCATCCCATCATAAACTTCCAATGATGTGTGTTTTAAAGATCAGATTTAGTTGAAGGCTCCTATTGGGGATCTATCAGCCTGAAAGAGAGAGGGATAAGCTTCTTGCCTCATTTTGTGTCCATTTGGTTTAATTGATGAGAGTTGGAATAAGTTTGGTGTAATATAAGTGAGCTCAGAGACAGGGAAGGGGATCTGGGGCTCAGGTGGATAATATGAATGTTGGGCGAGGGGGATGGGTGGGAGACAGTCTTAGATTATTTGAATTAGGGGAAAGCAGGGGGGAGAAACCCTGCAGCGAACACAAACACTGGGGCCCCCAAAAGCCGTTCTTATCGTCATGGAGACATGCAGGTTAGTCAGTGCCCTTGCGACGAGGACGAATGACGAGTGAAAGGGTGAATTATCACAGCCTATTTAAATTAGGCAGCATGTGACAGGCTCGTTTAAACCGCCGTGCCTCTGTCTTGTGATTCTCTGCAATACAGAGAACGGAGGGAATGGGGCAGAATGGGGAGAACCAAAACGGAAAATAGTTCGCATTTGAGCCTGGTTGGAAAACCTAAGGGCAAACATGAAAAGTAAAAGTCTTATGTTTATATATTATTTTGTGTTGTTTAACAGAGTTTAGACATTAAATTTAACCTTCGACCCCTAACAAAAAATACATGGGGCTTATTAAGGTATTAACAGTTATAAACAACTATTTCCCTGTGCTTTCTGCTCTTCTTTCTTTGCAGTAGTACAGCACAAAAAAAGCTTCTAAATTATGGAAAACCCATTCAGGGAAGGACTGAACATGCACACACACACACACACACACACACACACACACACACAGCAAACCCATCACTTGCCAAGTACTCCAACCTTCCATTAAGTCCAAAAAAACACCATTTATCTTTTACTGACCACCGTGTATGCACACATTTTCTCCTAGGTGAAATGAAATTGTCTGCTCTGACCACTTAACTTCTACCAAAATTTGTTCTGGGGAGTTTCCCGTAAGAGCCCCAATGTGTTATCACCCCATCATTATTTTACCCTCTGCTAACTCAAGAGGCTCTACTGTCCTTCCTCTTTTGTTTCCTCTTTGGAGTCCCTACAGATGAGGGGGGTTGGGGATGAGCACAAGGCTGGAGGCAATTATGTGACAGGGAAGAAAAGAAAGAAGACCAAGCTGAGAGTAAAGGCAGCCCCTGACAGAGGGAACACAAAGGGAGGATGACATAATGATGGAGGAAATGATACATGTAGGTAAAAGTAAGACAGCAGGGATGAGGAGGTTAGAAGACAAGAGATGCAGGGTGGGCAAAGAGAAGGCAGGAGGACAAATTTGTGTGCTGGATGTGTGTTTATAATGCAAAGAGACGTGGCTAACTCATCCATAGAGCTACCTCAAACACACACTGCGTCTCTCAGCTCAGCCCAGTTTCTCCTCTGTAACAAACCCTGCTGAAGAAGACTTTTCCCTGAGGCTGAAACGTTGCATAATACAAAAGTTTCCCTAAATACTGAGCAAATCTCAACACTAAAATTGCTAAAATTAACTTATGAGTGCATAAAAAGACAAACCAGCTGTGATATCTCCCCTCAGTGATGACTGATAAAGTCATCTGAAACATGACAGAGGAGTAAATTCAGAAAGTTTAATAAAAAACTAAAGATTTGTAGAAGGAATCTTTTACAATCCAACATTCTCATGTGGCCTCTGGATGAACTAGTTTAACTTGAGTACAATATGTAATCTAATTAAGGATGCAGCTTATCATTGGTCCTGTTATGTAAAGCCAAATTAGATCAGTTGTTTGTATTTAATCTACACCAAGAGAAAAATAAATGGACACAATTCAAAGGTCTGTCAGTTTAAGGGTCTTTATTTAAAAATGTAGAATTTGGTTGGTTGGATTATTAAAAACAGCTTCAAAAACCATTGAAATTCAACAATTCAGAAACGGATGAACTCATAAAACAGCATAAAAATGAACAGAAAAGCACATAGACAAATATAAAAAGTTGTTTTATTCATTTTTCAGTATATGTAAATTTGGATTAGAGAAAAAAAAGAGAGTGTTGATAAAACTTTTGTTTCATTTTTTCCTTAAGCTGACACAATTAGAATAAAATACACTACATAAATTGCAACTAACCAGAATGAAAAATACACAACAAATAAAGGAAGAGATTTAGAAACACACACACACCTATAGGACACAAGAAAATCACGATAAATCAGCAATGATCCAGGTCAGAAATGACCCAGAGGGCATTTAGGATCCCCAAAGACAGATAAAGAGGCATGGTGAAAGCTGAGGGGATGGAGGGGTGGTGGTGGTGGTGGGAGGCAGGGAGGGGGTGATGTCACAGATGAGATAAATGGACAATGACGCTCTAATGGCCTATAACAATGTCATCTGTAAAATATAACCATCACCAACACATACGTCGGCCAGAATAGTTATATATTTCTCAAATGATGGAAAGATGAGACAATAAATGAAGGAATAAATGAGCAAACAAATGAATAAATAAAATCTTAGGAAAATATATATATGCAGTAAATACACGTGGCACTGTTAAATATCCGAGTGGTAGCAAAACCTTGAGTCTCAACCTACAACCTTCAAGTCAGCGAAACACAGCACTTTAACTAGATATGAACTTTTTCATTATCTGGTAAAAACTTGGTAGAACGCAACACAATGTGTCCAGTCAAACAAACAGTCACAAATTACACGCTACAGTTTTTTAAGCTCCTTTCCTTGACCACGCCCCCTATGCAAAATAGGCGCCAAAAGTCTGAAACTGAAAATAAATGATCTGAAAGTAAAAAACTGATCTGAAAGTGGAAAAAAAGATTTGAAGCTGGAAAAAAAATAAGCTTTGATTCTAAAAACATAAAAACTGAATTGAAAAAAAAAGTCCTCAAATATCAAAATATGGAAAAGTGAAAAGAGAGCTGAGCCAAAAGGCGAAGCTTTCGATTTACCGGTCGATCTACGTTCCTACCCTCATCTATGGTCA
>JAOXNZ010000064.1:20950346-20966346 GCA_028566095.1 Kryptolebias brasiliensis
TACATCTTGTTTTTATTTCAGCTCCTTCACAGCCAGACCTGCAACGGAAAAAATAATCCTGATTAGAAAATCCTCACAACAAATGTAAAATGTTTGTTCAAACAATGACTTATTTTCTAAAGGCACAATTTATTCAATGTTTTCACTTTGTCAGTTATTTTACTATATTAAGAAATTTTCAACATTAAGTTTAGTAACAAACAGTGTTTATCAAACACCTGACAAAGTGCTGAAGTTTTTTATTAGTCTCCTTTACAAGGAAAGCTTTGTGTTTTAATAAGTCACTGCATCCATAACAAACACTTAAACTGAAACTTAACATAAAAACAATCAACAGCAAACAAAGACCCTGCCTGCATGCATGAAAGATGTTTCTCTTATAAAATAATTTCTTTCTTTGCAGTTTAGTGCAACTTTCATTGTCAACATTAGAAAATGAGGTCTGAAGCCATTTTTAAAACCACAGACTGAATAAATACTCTGAACAGAGTTTTCTCATGTCTATTACTTTCTGTCAATAACTCAAAACCACCTGCAGGAAACGACCATCCTCCTTTATTCCTAAAGCTCTTTGCCTTTGACCAGTAAAGAGTTTATGCCACTTTAGCATCAGTTTGCGTAACTAAAGATTAGCTTTCCTAATAAGCACAATAACAGTCTTTTTGTTAGGTCATATAAGTCTGAAATTGTGTTTTAAAAGCAGCTCATTAAGAAATCAAATTAGTCATGTTAAAGCACTTAAAGAATCTCAAAATGTTCTAATAAAATCATGTATTCCTTAACATGACGACCTAACAAAGTCACCATCTACAGAAGCTGAAGATGGCATCAAAGTCAGACTTTTAGCTCTGTTTTTAACTATGAATGTATCTGGTTGTCTCACAGTTTGACGCCCCAAAACACACCAGTGCTGAACATAATTATCTGCAGTTGTGCTTCATTTGCAGAATTTAAACTATCGTCACAAAAAAATCCATTAAGGCACACTATAGATCTCAACCAGTGCAATCAGCAACAGTTTATACAACATTAATTTGTTTTCAATCCAGTGAACACAACAAATTAATTTCCCACATTTTTAAAACATCTGCTAATAGTTTTTGTGTTTGCTCCAAAAGCCTGAAAACATCTATTTGGGTTCTGTTGTCTATGTAAATGCAGGACAACATCCCCATACTTCAGATGTGTAAGGTGGCAGAAGGCCAGATTGAGCCGGTTTTCCTTCGGACTGACCTGGAGGCAGCGACTGTTTGAGCTTCTCTGCCTTCTCCTTGTCTGTGATGACCAGCGTGTACAGGTACCTGCTGCAGCGCACCTTGAACTTAACGTTGTCCTTGTTTTTCTTGATTTTCACGGCTGAGGAGGAGCAGAAAGGCGAGTTGTTTTATTAACGTTTCTACACAAACATCCATAAGGCTGGGTAGTCCCAAATCATGACCAGTGTCAGTACATTTAATCATCAATGCTTTACCTAAAGTTATCATGAGCTGTTCTACAATAATACGAAGTGAATGCTCTATTGTGGTATGACCATTGTCTGTTTCCTCTCCCTTTAAACAGAATTTATCTAAATAATATACAAGATTGCAAACACTAATACACCTAGACTTTTAGATGAGTGAAGAAAGTTAAAGATCAGGCACATTTTCTGGCTTACTGGCAACAATGCAGCAAAAACTGGAAAAAAAAGTTTACTAATGAACTTTTTAATACTAATTACACAATCCTTGTCAACTATAAAAGATCACTGACTGATTCGCTGTGTTTTTTTGAAGCAGTACATGTTTTTACTCTTGTTTATTTTAAGCTGTTAACACAAATTGGTGATCACAGCTGCTAGGTGTTAGCAAAGACGTTCAAGAGTCACTAGCATATAGATACGTAGAGGTTGGTACGATTTCTTGATGACGTTAACTCTGATGATGGCCCGGAGTGATCCGTTTGTTTTTGAGTGCTTCCTTCTTTAGCAGCATCTCTTTGTTTAACAACGACATGCATTTGTAAAATTTGAAAAAGATGCACTAAAAATGCAGACATTTGATGGGAAAGTAAATGGTACTCACTACCAAGTATTAATGTGCTGGTAACATTTGAATAGCTTTGCTGACCGCTATCAATCAAATGTGTTTAAAATAATGACAAAGAAATAAACAAGAGCTAAAATTTAGGGTTTTTTTGTGTTTGTTGACACTAGCAGCCAGGTTGGGAGTTTTATCTCCAATTTGTTTCTCTGACCCGGGTGGCACAATGTGTATTCAAATCTTTTCTTTAGATTCTTGACATTGCTGTAGGCGTTAAACTGTTCAATACTTTATAATATGTCACGTGCACCAACTTAAGGTACACGTTTACGCAGTGAAGTCGTGTAGAAAACCACCAAGATCATGTAATTTTAATGGGTTTACTGTGTTAAACAAAGTAAAATGCACACTTCTCAGTGGCTGTCAGGCTTAATGGGTAATTGCAAGTTTTTAACTGCGAACTTAGGAAACCAGTAAATGATTTTAAACTTACACTTGGCATCCTTCCTCCTGGCTGTCAGCAGGAAATCTTTGATTTCTTCAATCTTGCGAGGCTACAGACAACCAGAGCAGACAGTCAGCAGTGTGACAGCACATCACCAATACACTTTAAAAACACGATCTGATGTCAGTGGACCGGTGGAACTGGAGTTTCTGTCACAAAGCAAAACCCAGCACTTAGTCCAATCATTACTCTTGCAAGCATGAAAATGCACCACGGGCACATCAGCCTGTGATGTTTGGACTCTTGCGGTCGACAAATCGCATTTTAAAACTGCTTCAGATCACAGCTGAGTTAAAGAAACCCTGGCTTGTAGATTGGACCTACTCCTGTTATAAATACTTCGATTGTTTGCTTCAAAACCAGCTCTTTCCGTAAGAAATCGCTGCTAAACATGTTAAGGCCCATGAGGAGCTACATCATGCTAATGCTAATCCCCAATATGCGAAACGCGTTTACCAATTCCTTTCACCACAACATGAACACTTTTAAAGATTTAACGTGTTCGCAGATACTACACATAACATTATGAACAATACAAGTTAAGTTATTTGTGTATAAATCAAATATAATTCTCACCATGCTGCCGTGTCGGCGGACTGAGCGCTGCGGAAGGACGGAGAAACATCGAGTCAGTTTATCGGTTATAACAACAGGAAGAAAGCGCTCAGAAATAAAATACTTATATCCCAATGTAAATACTTATGTCAACAACCACACTTTTATAAAGATGACATTGCAACGATGACTAAAAAGGAGGATGGATTAAGATTAATATAGTGATTTTGTTTGATATGAGAAGGCTTAACTCACTCAGTCTGCCAGAGAGGGGATGAAAAGGGGCGGAACTTCCGGTTCAGACATAATTTATATCCCTCTACGGCAAGCGCAGAGGACCAACATTTAGATAACAAAAGCGAACTAAGTAGTTGAGATTGAAAAGGAGTCTTGTATAGTTTTATTGATATGTATTCAGAGTTTATTGAACAAAATGTTAGATTAGGTTTATGTGTTTATTATCTGTTTGTTTTTGTCATACTAATTTAATAAAAGCTTTTGGACAAATCCATAAGCTTTATTTACAACAAACACTAAACTAACCCCTGTTTGCTCATCGGTTAATTAAGAAAAAAGTTTTGACTTAATGATTACTTTCTTAGCCTCAATTACAAGACAATCATAAACGCAAAACCCAACTTCACATAAATAAGCTCATGCAAGACACACAGTGATCAATTTCCATTAGTATTTTATATGCTTCTAATTATAGTTTTACTGTTCATTTTAAAATAAAATCTGTTAAAATTAAAAACCCATCCATACATTTTTAAATCTTTCAGTTCACCACATTTTTTCAGTGCTTCCAGTGAGGAAGCTATAGACAGGATTAAATGCTTTACAATAGGAATTTATTGCCCTTTGTTTTATTTTTTAATACAAACAAAATATATGTTGATCCTTCCAGAATGATAACATGTATATTTTCATCTGTGGGCCCGAATGAGACCTGTAACAGTAGTGATCCACTCTGTTCTTCAATGAAGAGCATTTAGGAACAAAGACAAGTGTTTCCTCTCAGTGAAATCAAAAGTTATCTTCCTTGTTCAGAAGTCCCCCAACTTTTGCTTCACGACACCTTGAAATGATAATTTATGCACCAAAAACCTCTCGTCAACACGTACAAGATGTGTGTTAGTTTGTGGAACAAAATATTCACCATCTTTGCTCTTCTAATTAGTCTCACAGCCTCCAAGGTTCATCCTGTGACTACCTAATGGTTAGACCATTAATTTGAAAATGTATTCATTTTATTCCAAAAACATTCAGTTTCAAAGTCAAATAAATTAACTTGAAAGACATGTCTTTTTTTTTCCTGGAATGAGTAACTGTGAGCAATGCTTTTCAGGTCTATGGATCTACTAAATGGAGCAGAAAATACAATAGATTTAACATTTACAGCCTTGTTTATGCCTTTTTTATTTTCACATTATCTACCTGACTCACAGACACAAATATACCACTGATCACCTTCGACAACTCATCCAAGGTGCACAAAATAAAAAAAATCAGTGGATGTTTTAATCTGTCGTTTTATATAGCCAAAGTAAACTTAATAACTGTCACTGCTAAAAACTTATTTTAGTTGTAATTACCTGCTTTTGATTTTCCCTTTTGTGAGGATTACATCAGAGCAGCACTCTGTGTCAGAACTCCAAGTTTATCTAACAGAATAATGTCAGGTTGAAACAACATTGTTGTCTGTAGAAAAAAAAGATCATAATCTGATAAATCAGGCTCTATTTAATCCAATTATAAGTGTCCTTTCAGTGAGAAAATATATTATGCACTTCAAATAAAGCTGTTAATGTTCTTCTACTATCTGTTTATCTGCTTTAATCTGTTTTTTTTTCTTTCTATCCTCTTTCAGAAGAAGATCAGGAGACTTTTTTATCCCAGAGGTCACGATTGTAAAAACAAAAACCCAGACATCTTATGTTGATGTAAGTTTTCAAACAGAGCTTCGGGGCCCAGTTTGGAGCTGCACTTTGGTTTGAACTGTAGCTGCTTTAGCGATTGAAGAAAACTGGAAAAAACTAGATGTACACAAAAGTTAGTTTCCTGGTGGGATTCACGCCTCTGACAGGTATCTTTGCAGATACAAACTGACTGTAAATCAGTTGCTTATTTCAGAAAAGCAAAAGCAGACATTTGCTTGAAACACCTCAGATGCTGCACACATTACAACCGACCCGCTGGCTTATGCACACTAAAAACTGCTGGGTTATTTTGAAAACTCATTTGTTGGGTTAAAGCTGGGTCAGAGATGAGCCGTACCATTCTTTACTGGCCGCCATCTTATTTTAGGTAAAAGTTAAATGTAGCAAAAACCTAGCTAAAAGCTAAAAGTAGCCAAATGGTAGCTAGAAGCTAAAAGTAGCAAAAGGCTAGCTGAAAGTTAAAAGTAGAAGGACAGAAGCTGCAGACTAAAAGTAGCATAAGAAGACAAAACCAGAGCAAGTCTGCTGAAGCAAATATTAAAGATAATTTTTCTGGAGGAATTGAAGAAATCTCAATGCATTTGCATGGGACATTTGAATTAAAATAAGGTTAAATACTTTAAAAAGTATAAAAGTTACAAACACCAAAAGTCAGACCACCCATCTCCTGAATGAGCTGAATGTTTTGATATACAAATAGCTTTAATAGCATAAAGTATGCAAAAGTTGGTATGGAACAACACAAACAAACAAAAAACAACAACAATAAAAACATTAGTGTGAATCCTGAATCAGCAACAAATTAGTCATTTAAACCCATTTTTGGTTAGAAAACTGGGTCAAACTGATAACCCAGTCCTGCTGAGTTAAACCTACGCAGGGTTGGCTCGGTCCAAAATTAACCCAGCACTGGGTTACAAATTGGGTCACACACTAAAAACCCAGCAGTTTTTAGTGTGTGAGTTCAATTACCTTTTACAGTCCAAATAGATAAATCCAAAGGTTGCCACCGTAATAAGCCTTTAAGTATATAAATGTTCGCACTAAGGCAATACTCATCTATTATCTCCACAACCTGACAAAAAATGTGTATTTCTCCAGCAGTAAAGTGTAGTTAATGGGCCGATCCTGCTGCAGCTGGTATGCTCAACGGGAGTCAATTTATTTTACTTTCTCATGCTTAAGCGAATGTTTGGCCTTGTAATTTATGACACAGATACTTTGTTTTAGAAGGAATTTTAGCCACCAACAGAAAAGCAATAATACAGACACCCAAAGCTGGTTTTCCTGTGCTGAGTCCAACTTCCAAATGCAGTTTTATCAGGAGCATTATTTGAAGGAATCACTCGCTGCCTTTCACGCCAGAGTTTTGGACGAAGATCATCTGTTGTTGAGAAATGATGGAGCTGTAGCCATTTTGGTCAAGTAAGAAAACTGCACAACATATAGCGCTCTGAATAAGTGTTGGGGCTGACTTTCAGCTACTACCACACCAAAATTTAGCTTATTATCTGTAATATTGGCTGAGGTAGAGCTATTTTGTGTTTGCAAAGGTTACGTAGGCGTTGACCATCTCGAATGGGTTGACTTCAGAAGTTAATGAGCTGTAGACATACATCCCATGATTACTTTCTAAACGTTTCTTTAAAATCCATCTAGTTCATGATGTATTTTGCTAACACATAGAGACACAGGCATAAACCTTTTTGCCTTCCGTGGTGGATAATAATGATTTAAACCAGGATCTGTGGTCATTCAAGGCTGAGTGATATCTCAGTCTGTTTCCATGGAGACCAACTCCGACCTGGTGCTCATAATTAACCCTGTCTGCCTCTGTTCAGGGGCCTTATACCCCCCTGTGTGTCCTGCTGAACTCATTTCTCTCAAGATTTTAAAATTTCACCACTCTCACGTCAATCAAGAAATGAATTGTCGACTCCCAGCCATTTTTTTCTTTCTTTCTTTTTTTATTGACTTTGCAGTACCCACAGCAAGCGTTCAGGTTAGAGAAGGTGCATTTTTGTCTCATCACGTCTTGTTGTTTTAGAACTTGTTCGCAGTCTAAAACTATTTTTATCGTGGAACAAAAATGAACACGAACAGTTTATCTCAGCAGGGATGTCTTTACTGCGGAGAAGATTACACTCTTTAGTGTAGCAGAGAAGAAGTGACTCACAGGTTCAGATTTTCACTTATTCCTTTAAAGATCATAAAAGATGGCCTCGGTTCCTAGTTTCTAAGGAATTATTGCACAGCTATGTGTAAAATCTGATACAGAAATGTACAGCCGAAGTATATAAATCTAACATGTCACTTTTGGGTTTAGCTGTGAAAAGATAATCTAATTTTGATTAGAGCTCTTATCAACCCAATGAAACAATGAAACTGGTGTTATCTAAAAGCACAGTGTGCTGTTCACAGTTTTAGAGCACATGAAAATCGATTGATCTTTCCAGGTAGGAACTTAAAACACATGCAACTCCAATAAATTAATAGGTTAAAGTAATAAAACTATGTCAAATGTTTAGTTTAGACTGTAAAAATGTGTCTTAAAGTATTGCATGTATAACAAGATAATATATTTTCAATAAAAGCCAGATTATTTCTGGGTGTGCCTCAGATTTCTTTGCACAAGTTGTTATTAGTCAGTTTAAATGAAGGAAAACCTTTTTATTTACTTTCCAATCATGGAGTTTTTTCAGGTCAAACTGAAAAATGACAAGTGCCAAGTGTTTAAACTAGTCAGCTAGTCCTACTTTTGCCAGATGAACTTACATGCAAATCACTCTTTCCCCCTTACCTCCTGAGGGTTGTTAGGGTTTTTGACGGCCTGGTCCACATGAAAGATGTTTTGGTCACAAGTGGTTTTTTAAAATTTCTTTTAATGTTCACAGCAGTTAGGGATATTTAATTTCTTTATTTCTTTCATTTAAACATGTGCCCAAAGCTGCTGGTTGAATCCCAGTATGACTTGTTTTACTTCTCTGTTGCAGTTACATATTTTAAACACTAGAGGGCAGTGAGTAATCGTTAATATGGAGCAGATTGGAAGCTCATCTTTATTGCTGACATTGGGAGCCGCTGTGTATCAAGGAATCTGTTCTCTTTTTGGTAAAAAAAAAAGAAAGAATGTAGATCTGAATGTTTCTTTGAGTTCACACCTATTTTAGGTTTTCATACAAATACATTGGATTCTAACTGCTGTGTTATTTAAATATAGCCTGAACACCCCATATGATCAGGCTGCCTCTAAATCTTCATAATCTATCGGGGAATAAAACACTAGAAAAGCCCTCAAAATTCATTTTATTAATACTTTTAATTGTCACAGTATCCTTGCCTTTCTCTTCATATGAACCTCAAGCAACATGAACTTTCTCTCTGCCTACTTTTTTAAAATGTGTACTCCCAAATTACAATCTCACCTCCGAAGAGAGATGGATTGGATGAGCCTGCCTAAGGCAACTCTTAATTTATTTACACAGCTGTGGAGCATTTGTGAATTCATTCGGCACTGAAAACTCATTTGATGTCCCTTTTTTTTTTTATTTTACGTTTTTGATACACCTGGTATTAAAATGCTTCCCTGAAACTATAATCCTCTTTTTGTGTAATTGGAATAAAAATGTGTACCCTTCAGGCTGAGGGATGAGCATACTTTGTAACTATGCTCCAGCTTATTAAAAAGGCATATTCAAATAAAAAAAAAATTCTTAGCTTGGAGATACTTTTTAAAGTGTGGATGATGGAATTTCGGAGCTTCAGACCACAGACAGTGTAGTAATGATACAGATCATTTGTGTCTGTAGGCCTGATATGAGCAACAACAGACACAACTCTGCCTGAGAGCTAATGAATAATACTTCACAGGTTCTGTTATTTATCATATTTTGATTCATTGTATGGCTGAGAATCTAAAAAAGATCACCTGGAATAGCTTATTAAGCTGTCATGTTTTGACTTACTTTAATCATAAACTCAGTAAGACGTTTTAAATGCACATTTATAAGCAGTGGCGAGTCGAGAGATTTGTTCTGGAGGGTGGCAAAGGTGGGGCATGAGGTTCCAGCAGGGCGGGCAAACTATTGTCACAGGAAAAGGTTTACATTTGGACTTAAATGTACATATGGATTCATGTTAATTCTCTATGAATTCAAATGACAGAAATCACACAAAACAACTTTATTTCTTTTCCAGATTTAATAAAAACCCACAATCAGTTGTTTTTGTCAAACAATTGAAATTGGTGCGAACACAAAGTCACACCCCCACACACAGAGTACTGAATTATAATATTTAACATAATTTTAAAACTCTAAATCAGTTTTTTTGCCATAAATATTTACAATGCATTTGTGATTGAACATAGTCTTGCAAATAATCAAGGGGTGCACTCTGTATATAGTAAAACTGTGTATAGTATTCATTCATGATTAAGTGTACAGAACAATAACACAAAGATGCCCCTAAACTCAGAAAACTCTTCAGGCATTTGACCTACAACTTCAATAAGCACTGGTTAGGTTTAGATAAGCAGTAACATCTGACAATATAACAGCACAGATGTTCTGCTGGAGAACGCTGGACCTAAAGGCAAAATTATAAAACCAAATGAATTGGTGCTGTAATATGAGCAAACCCTCCATTGAATGCGCAGAAGGCAGCTAGTTAGTTAACTAAAAGCTCTGTTTGTGGAGAATAGCAGCTACCAAACCAACATCAAGAATTTGAGAAGAAATAGAAAGCAGAGCTAAAATAAATGAATGAAACAATAATCATGTAATAAGGAAAGGGTTTGGTTGTGTTTAGTTTTTATCTTTTAATGAAACGGTTACATTTCACCGGTTACCTGCTGCTCCTCAGGTAGAACACCAGTAGCCTTCCAGTAGCTGCTTTGATGGTAGGAAGGTCTGGAAATCATCTCTGCTGGTTAAAGTTCCAGGACCGGTTGGCGGCTAAGACTGTTTTGAAATTCAAGAGGCGTATGTACAAATTCTAAACCATAAAGTTAGGATACACACTAAAGTTCTGTAGAGATCTTTGACTTTCAACATTGTACAAAATATACAAAAATATGTTCACTAGCCTACAAATCAGGTGGCAGGATTTTTCTTTTCCCTGCCACAGTGCCAGCCCCTAGTTCCATCACTGTTTACATGGAGTTTTGATTTGACACATGCAAGAAATTATTTACTGCAGAAAACCACCTAAAGGTATGAAGTGCTTTAAAATAATGTGTCTAAGTAACATAAAAAAATCCTAAAGAAAGGTACCTTAAAGTCTCCTACTCAGCATTACTCACCTTATCTCCCTGGTTATTCAACAGATTGATCCGTCAACTATTGATCTCCGGTCTGGCAGTCTTATCAGAGGCAAACTTAAAGTACATCTGCGGATGAGAGGAGATTATTAGAGAGTCTACAGGTTTACCCTGACAGAATCTCAATGCGAGTGTGCTTAGACTTGTCAGAGTGGCCAGAAACTGTTGAGGAAATTTACCGTGAGGCTCTCATTTATCATGTTCAAAGACCTGTGCACGGCTGCAAACGGCTTGTCCGAGAAATCAAGGGGGCTTTTTGTCACGACTCCCTGCCAGTCAGGCCTGCTCAATCAGGAAAACCAGGACACTGAAGGGAGCAGAGAAGAGGAGGAGGAAGAGCTCACTGCACAGGTCACAGCGATGGTGCAGATTTAAAGGCTGCTCTGACAACTTAAACAGAAAAACATCATCCTAAGTGAAGAAAATTTAAGCTAAACACAGAGATGCACACCTCTTCCTGACACTTGTCGCCTTCAAGCTACTTTTCCACCAATCAGGACGTACAGCAGGACCACAATCTTTGTGATACTTAATGCAAGTGTTAAAGATGAAGTCTTGCTGAAAATCCAAGAGCATCTTCAGAGGCATTTTTTTTGGAAACGAGGAGTAGAAGAAGATTGAAAGCGAAGTTATAAAGACAGAGAAAAGGTAAAGAATGAGGTGAAGTGGACCGTGTCAGAGGGACATGTTTGCTTTTGGCCTTTCAGAGTTGCCGTCAAACAACTCAAATAACTTCTTTTTTTCCCACTTTGGAGTCAGAATTTTTTTTTAAAAAGAGAGAAAGTCTGCTTTATATTGAAAAGTAAAAAGAGAAAAGAGCATGATAAACAAAAAAAATTAAAAACTATCATTAAACCAAAAGAAGAAGTAAAGCTGACTTTCATCTTTGCGAAGAAGACTTTTAAACTGGAAATTACTTATTAACAATTTCACCGTTGCTTCAGATTATTATTATTCTTTTATATTTTAATGAGGTTGGATTGTTGATTAGATTGTTCCTGGACTTTTTTAACAGTTAAATCATACCTTGTTATCCAATTAATCCATCCATTTTCTGTCGCTTATCCATGGTTGTGTTGAAGAAACAACATGTGTAGGAGGTGAAACCCAGTCATCTCTCTACCCAGGAAGGCTCTCCAGCTCCTCCTGGGGGGATCTCAAGGCATTCAAAGGCCAGAGAAGTTACATAATCCCTCCAGTGAGTTCTGTGTCTAGCCTGGGGTCTCCTGCCAGTGGGATGTGCCCAGAAAACCCTCCAAGGGAGGCGCCCAGGAGGCATCCTGATCAGATGCCCAAACCAGCTCAGCTAACTCCTAGTAGTTAATAGTTTATCTGCGTTGGTTGCCATGTCTACTGGACACAGCTGAAAATTACAGCACATACAGAAAAGTTATGAGTCAAACTTAAAATCTTAAAACTTTTTTTTTCTCCACTGATCCCAGTGCTTTAAATGGCAATTCTTGAATGAAATTGATTCCATTAGGTTAATAAGTATATTCCATGTCTACATAATGTCTATATCTTACTCTCTGTTCTCATTACTAGTGGCTCATTACATCCTCTAATGGATGTACCTTCCAGCTGTTCATTGTTACTGGTAATTAGATGATGATCTGTACCAAAAAAATGTTAAGATGAATTCTGGGGGCAATGGGTGGTATTAGAGAGGGAGAAAAGTCCATCTTCAAATGCCCTGATTAAGCTGTAAAATGGCTCAGGGGCACTTTGGAAAGATAGGGCTGAGAATCTATTTTCAGATACCAAAAAACAGTTCAGCAGCACTCTTCATTTTGTGCATGAAAAATATTGCTGCTGCAGTCTATTGCTATATAGACGTATTGAAATCTCTCACTTTCAACCTACACCTCTCGCGTCATTGAATTTTTATCCAATCTCTCTACCACTATACCATTACAGTTAGATGAGATATTTATGATCTCCAAAACAAAATGGGTCAATTTATCCCTTCTGTAACTCTACCACATCAAGAGCCAATGCAGGCTTGTAAATACATTTCTTTCTTGGTCAAAGTCACCAAGAAACTTCTTAAAAAACAGCTTAGAAATGTCCCACTTCAATGCTTCAGTCACTTCAGACTCTCTCAAACATATTTGTAGCATTTATAAACAGTCTTAATGATATACAAAGTAAACAAGTAGAAACAAACAATCACAATAAGTGGTTGTGACAACATCTTTGAAAAGTAAAATCTTTGCTTGTCATTCTGGACATAGTTGTAACCTCTACAAAATTGGATATTTTTCCACAGCTGCACAGATGAGGACCAAACTCTAGACACTGATATGTGTTAAGTGTCATGTGGACAGCATAATGATAAACATATTTACATCTGATGTGTCTTGAGCACACACTGCATGGCCAGAAAAATAAAAGAAAATCAATCAATCACCACCTAGTTTTAATTACCTTCTCCCGCTTATTTAGGTTGAATCCCATTTTACTTCCCTCCTATCACTATCTTGTATGTTTTGAGTGATCATACCAGAGATCATACCAGTGGCGTCCCTGTCCTTTTTGTTCCGTAGGGGTAGGGAGAAGGGTTGGGCTATCTGGACATTCAAATGGTTATTTTTCAAAATATTTCATTGTCACAACAATTATTATTCTGATGTGTTTGGTATCATTTCCAAAAAATAACATTGTTTACCTGAATTTGTTGGCATGCTAGATAACTTATGTCTCATGGGAATACTGACAATGTGTCTGTTAATATAAAAGGAATTGGCAACAGTTAAAAGCATTTTGGTTTCTTCTGTAGTGAAATATTTTAATCACTACCCCTTGCGACAGTGGGAAACACTAAAGGAATGGGATTCGATCTGACTCTAATTGATGATTTTACTGTTTTGGTTTATTGTTGATATTTTGTTTAGTACTTTGTTTTTTTTGGATTATTAAAGGTATTTTGGTTATTTAGTCATGTTTTTGGCTTTTCCCTGTTGGCACAAGATGTCTTCCATTGTCCTTGTTTCCAGCTCCTTACCTGTAATCAGTTAGTAATCAACTCTTTCAGTACATATTTTCCTCAGGTTTTTGTCAGATCTCCTGGTTTGTTCCTGTGACTCATGTTTATTTCTCATCCACCTGGCTTGTACTAAGGATGGGACTAAGGACTCTTCCCTGGGAATCGGCTCATTGGGCTCAGCTCACCAAAAAGAAATGACTGTTTCTGCTCTCAAATGGTTCCTCATTGAATATTATTTGTGAAGAGATGGCTATGAGCCAAAAAAGCCAGCTCTGAACTGGCTCAGAGCTGGCTTTTTCATCTACCGAACAGCTCTTTAAAGAACCGACTCTCCAAGAGCAGTATGGTATGTTAAAAAAAAAAATCAGTCGCTCACTTTTTTGTTAAGTGTTTGTTCATGGCTTTTGTTATTAATTAATTTTTGTAACTGACACTTTAAACTCTTTCATTCTATAAATAAAATACTGTACAGACAGTAAATGCTTTGGCTGAACAAACATGTCAAAAATATATTTTGATTTTGCAATTTATAATTTAGGAAGCTTGATAGAAATTCGGATAGATGCTGCCACATATTACGTTAGGTGTTAATTAGAAAAGACAATTTAATAGAAAAAATTGAAAGGATGACCTTGTAAATCTAATTCAATTCAGTATTTTCAATTTCCTTAACTATGTGCACCCACAAATAAAGAATCTATTAGATAATGTGTTCCAGTTTTCAACAAGTACCAGTTTTTTCAGTTTTGTACATCTGGAGTTGCCAAATGTCAATTGTACAGGTGTTTAACACTCTGAAATAGCCTGTATGTATTTTATAAAATTGTAGGAGTTGTACTATGTGAAAAAAGTGCTGTGGCTGGAGACATCAATAGGAAAAATAATAAAAAGAAATAATAGTGGTCTTCGAGGGAAAATTAGATTATTCTATACTAACACATTTTAGAGGTTTCAGAATAGAAAGAACATCTCATACATTTGCTTTTTTTAAATAAGTGATTCAGTTACACACCTTTTACAAAAAGAGATTATATAACATTTATATCACACTATACAAAGTTATTTTATTCCAGTGAAGCCATTAATAATTGTTGTCTCAATACAAAAGTTATCTGTCTATAAAAATCTAAGACACTTTGATACATTTTAATGGCAACAAGCTGTAGAGTTTGATGTGGTGGAGGGAGGCTTTGCTCTTTCCTCTACGAATCTCAACAGGAACAATAATTCAGATAGAAACTAAGACCAAACCTAAATCTGAACATTAAATTTAACAACTTCAAAAGTTTGGCCCATATGTAGAAGTTTGGATTAATGGGAAGAGCTGCAACATGAAATGTGGTTGGCATGAGCTGCTGAAAGGCTTGGCTGTAAGAAAACTCTGATTGGACATCACTTGTCAGCTGGTGGCCAAGTATTCGGGTTAATGAGTCGCTGATATCCATTCAGAGCAACACAGTAGATCTGGATTTATGAGAACTTGGACAGAATAGTTTCATCACTTGTTAATCAGACTTATTTATGAACTATTTAATACCAAAGCAGCCCTGCCGGATTTCTTTTTTTTTTTTGTATGCAACACATTTTTTCTACTTGATTTAGAACAACACTAGAGGAAGTAAGGGACTAAGCTCAATCAGAACTGATCAGTGTGTTGTGTGACTAGTTTGGACAGCATCTCTGAAAAGCAAAAATTCAAAGTCAGCTGCACAGAAACGGAGAGCTGCAATCCAGTTTATCCATTTGAACTCACTTTCAAAAAGTTGCCTGATAAGTCATTCAGTATATTTCCTTTGGTTGAACTTGAGAGAAGCTGCAGTTGTCAAGAATGAAGAAAAAAAAATGCAGCAAAAGGAATAAATTTAAAACCTTTGATTATTTCTAACTTCAGCACAGAAAGACAAAACGCATTATAATTGTTATATTTGCACATGCCATTCAACCACAAACATCCTCCTGGCAGAACTTGGTTTTAAGAGCCACTGTGCCAAATGCAAGTCTGTCAGATGAATTATGGATGATCCCACAGGGCAAACACTGAGCCAAAAAGCTGCTAGACCTGTGGACCTTTATGTGTTGCATCTATAAAAATTCACTTCCATCTAGAACTGACATTGGGTTGTCCTTCATAGTAAGTTAGGGCTGCAGTCATCATACTGCATTATAATTAGTGTTTCCTAACAATCTCAAAGTCTTGTTTTTCACTTTTTAAACATGTATGCTTTTCCATTCACGGGGAACTAAATACAGGCACTTTGTCACTGTCAGTGGTGCATTTAAGATATGCACCAGGTGTCCTTGGGCATCAGTGCTGAGATGTATTGGCCACAATAATGTATGACGCTGGAACAAAGTCCACTGGTGTGGAGTGGCTGTTGAATAAGTTGCAGGAAGTTGGTAACCACTGTGTGAAATGTGGTCTCTGTGTGAGGGTAACTGTACACCACAAGACTATACAACAAAATGACAGGTGTAATTTGTATTTGTGCACAAAACAAATAAACAAACAAAAAGCAGTTCAGTTTAATATTGTTTTTAATTTACATTGCACCGATTTGCAAAAAAAGAAAAAGCAAATTTCAAAGCATCTTACAGAAACCATCCATCCATCCATCCATCCATCCATCCATCCATCCATCCATCCATCCATCCATCCATCCATCCATCCATCCA
>JAOXNZ010000064.1:21009801-21021997 GCA_028566095.1 Kryptolebias brasiliensis
TTTTCTCCTGTGTCTGCACCTCTAGTCCACATGCAAACTGAGTTTTTGGTGAGGAAAAAGGAGATCTGAGGGAACAGTTTTCAAAACAAAGATTTTTAAAAAAGACCAGTGAAGCATATACTTGAAATACAGAGCTACTGAAAAACAATGATGTAGCAGCCTTGAAATCAATGGAGCTTTACCATTTTTTTCTTTTTTTTTTTATGTCTGTCTCATTTTATCCTAATCTTGTCACCATTAATTATGTGCTGAAAAGGTTGATAGCTGAAATGAAATCGTAAACTATATATATATGTATATACACTTTTTTTTTTTTTTTTTAAAAAGCTACAATTATTTACATTATTTACAATTTTTTAAAGAAAAATCTTTAGGCTAGCTGATAGGGTTCTTTTTCTGGATTTTCATATGTTGTTAGGGTGTGTGTTCTTGCCTCCTATAGGAGCAATGTGAGTATTTCAATATATGGAGAAGTGCAGAAAGGTCTTTAGACCATATTTCTAGTAGCATGTATTTGTTACACATCTACGTATAAATGAATTTAAGTAACAGTGAAGAGCAACTGCAGAACTATGCAATAGATTCACATAGTCATTATGCACAATAAATTATTTAAAAAATACTTTATTGTACTTCATAAGAGCTGCAGCCTTCACAGCTTGTAGTTATAATATTCAGTAATATTCAGTGTTGTTTTGCTATAAATATCCTCACAGTTTATTAAGATTTTGAGCTATAATTGTGATATTTTTGCCCACTTCTACGGTCCTCTTGTGGGGATTAAGGCACAGAGCTGAGCCTTTTGCATGGACGCCTGCAAGGACACCTGCTTGAGGCGGTTGCTTCATGACCCTCAGGAGACCTGCGCTCCTCGCCAAAATGTAAATTATCAGGAGGAAGTTTCATTGTTGCTCATATAAGATGGAGAAACTGACTCACCTCTCCAGTCTGCTGGGTTTCCTTTTGCACATTGCCCTTTTCTGCATTGTCCTGTTCACTGTGCATATTCCTGTGAACACTATTATGCTGGTAGTTTCACACGTTTCTGCTCAGACATGACGGTAGCATCAGATTTCCCATCTGACTTTTAATACGGCAGTGATTTTGTACATCTGACAAAAGGTCAAGCTTGTCTTTTAAATCCTATTGAATAGGACTGATATAAAAACACATTTTAAAAGATGTCTTTGTCAGTGAGTGTACTTTCTGACTTTGACTTTACATATCTCTTTTGAGTGATTTCCTCTGTGCGTTGTCGGAGACCACATGTCCCAGATGATACAGCTGTATTCAGATATATGGATGGCAGTCATTTTCAGTTACAACCAGCAGCTTTAGAATCAGCAAAGCTAAAAAAAAATGTACCACCTCTGAGACAGGGGTTTCTGAATCAAATATCTTACCAACTTTATTGACTTCCTCCGTAAGCTTTCTGGCTGTAAAGTCGTGTTCTGGGATGTTCATAAAGCTGCAACATCTCCATTGCAACCACCACAAAATAATGATGGATCACTGTATGTTTCACTGGCATGCAATCCAGATTCCTCTTCGTGTTGAGGTGACTGTAGTAGTGTTTTAGTGGTGCGGCGTGGGAGGCTGTCAGCAATTGTCAGAAAACAGCAGGTGGGGCCCACCGTGACCACCTGGCTTATACTGCATAAAGCAATGCAATAATGCATTTTGAAAAGCAAAGAAACTCTAAAATAAAAATGTCTCCCACTGCAGCTCCTATGGAATGGATAGTGGTTCTTTGGTTATGAAAAATCGAGTTATACATAAATATTACAGTTGAAGATATGCATAGATTCTTTTCATGTCATAACCCACTGCTTTGAATGTAATTCAGGCAGTCGCAGGCCAGTTTTAGTACTAAAATAATTAGAGTGGTATTAGCTGTAGAAATGCATATTGCCTGCTGACACTCATCATGATCATCTGCTGATCATATGTTGAGAAATAACAGAATTATAGCCGTTTTGGTCAAACCTTGAAAATAGTTTTTTTTGCGCTATTTCGTGCAATATCACAAGATGTCATGCTCAGAGAATGGGTTGTAAATGACTCAGCTACTACCACATCAAATCTGAGCTCAGTATCTGGAAATAACCATTTTTGTGCTGGCTAATGTGGATTTGCTGTCATAATCATCTTGAATTGGATAGACGCCAAAGGTTAACCAGCTGTAGGTGTACATCCAATGATGGGTTTTGGGAGTTTCGGTCTAGTGGTTCATTAGATACTTTGCTAACAGACAAACAGGGTTGAAGTACGTGTTTTGAATAACTGCCAGCTATAACCACACCAAATTTTAGAAGGAAGTCTGAAAGAATAACTGAGTTATAGTCAATTTTGTGTTCTTAAAACTCAGTTAGTTGTGGCAGCAATCTTGAAACGGGCTGGCCCTAAAAGCTAATCAGTTGGAGATGTACATCCAGTGAATACTTTCTGCAAGTTTTATTATATTTTGTCCAGTTGTTCATGAGTTTTTTTCAGACACACATTATCTTATGCCTTTGCCTTTTAGCGGCTGCTGATGGAAATACAAATTAAGGTAATTACACAGCAAAAACATAACAAGAGGTCACTTTTTAATCTGTGTTTAAAGATTTGCATGTGTACATAAAATAGCTAGGATAATTACCTGCAACCTTATTACATAAAAAACCCTGTTGAAATAAAATATAAAACAGTTTTTTTACCTTTAATTTTCAAGATGAGAAAAATCTACCAAATAGAGGCTGTTTTAGCTGGAGTTTAAATGGTTTTAAATTCAATGTCTCTGTTTTGTCTTTCTAATCCTCCTTTCTGAGCTTTTCCCAAATAAAAACATCAAAATTAGCTTTAAAATGTTTAAACATCAACACAAGCAGCAAATTTTAACTAATTTTACATCTACATTACAAGAGGTAATTGGGTTTGACTTAATCTTCAAAAGGAAAATAAAAGATTTAGTTTGACACTTAAACAGCAAGATGGGAAACGCTAAGAAAAGTGTGTGGATTTTATTTCCAGAATCTGATTAAAGCTGATGGAAGTGGCGCAGAAGGGAGTGGGGATGTTAGAATGAAGCAGCCACAGTTTCTTGGAAGGGTAACAATTTAAAGGACAGAGCAGATGGATGGCTAGGCATCAAACAACCGCTATAATCAGTTCAGCATGAGAGTTATCATGAGTCTGTCTGAGACGGGGAGGGGAACCGAGCACAGCAGCAAATATAGAATCACTGCTTGTTTCAAACACATCAGTATATATTTTTTTTTATTTGTAAAATTATAACAAATTCAGAAGAATGTCTCACTAAGTGGTCCCAGTACAATCAATACCATAAAAAGTCTTCTGTGTTGCCAATAACTGTATATTTCAAAGCTGAAAAGGACAACGCTCTCATGGCTTGAGAAATGGCTTGGATTATGACTTCCTCATTTAGTTTGGATTCATGAACAAATTTTTCTCTCTTTCAGTTGACAAACTGTTAATCTTTTGACTATTTTGCAACCATAACATTTTTTTTATTTGCTTGTTTTTTGTTGTCATTCGAGGAAGTTTTATACAAAGGAACTGTATAATATGCAGACATTCATTCATCCTTTTTTTGTTTTTTCTACTTATTTCTGATCAGGTTTGGCTGAGGATGGGTGCTTGTGCCAGCATTCAATGGGTGAAAAGAAAAAAAATTTAAGCAAATTTATCTCAAAACAAATAGTCCTCATGTGAAGACAATTAGCAGGTACTGGTTCATAAATATAAGGCAATTAGCAACCTTTCAAATGGTGAAGATGGCAATTATTTTACCTGTTGTGTGCATATTGTGTGTACGCTCATATCAGCATCATTGAAAGAATATACAGTCACAAGAAAAAAGCAGCTAACAGAACATGCATAATCTGTTTTCATTACATGTGTAATCATTCCACCTGATCAAATTAGATATTACCACATCTTTTGAAACTGTTTCCACTGCATGCAAAACTAAAATCAAAGACCTAGCGTTTTCCTGAAGGAATGCTTTTCACCAGCTGCATTTCCTGCCAGCGATTTAGACTAAGATCATATTATGTTAAGAAAAGATGGAGTTGGACAAAAATGAAAATAATGTTATGTGCAGTCTCTCGCAATATTGCTAGACTGCTACCACAACAACATTTAGCTCATTATCTGTAAACTGAACTGAGTTATAACCATTTTTGTGTTGGCTAATGTCAACTAGCTGTGGTGGCCATCTTGAATTGTATTGAATCCAACAATAAATCAGTTGTGGATGTAGATTTGTGAAAGTTGCAACATAATCTGTCCAGTGAGACATTTGTAATGAGATATTTTACTAACAGGTTTGGTTTCAACAGTTAATGCTAAAGCTTTCAGCACAGATGCTGTGCGATGATGAGTGCTTGAAATATGTGTTGTGAATGTTTTTCAGCTACAACTACACCTAATTTTAGCACAATATTTGAAAAATTGACTGAATTATACCCATTTCTGTTTTCTTAGGAGAGTTGGCTGTAGGGGCCATCTTGATTTGGGCTGGCTCCAAAGATTAATCATTTATATATGCATATCTATTGATTATTTCCTAAACGTTTTAGTAAAATTCATCCAGTGGTTCATAAGATATTTTGATAACAGACAGACAGAGCTGACTGCAAATAATTAATGGCAATAATTTAAACAAAGATCTTACACAATCTGTTAGTGCTCAGAATATGTGTTGGGGATCAGTTTCAGAAATCTTAGCTCAATAGCTGTAAAATTGACTGAGTTATTGCTATTTTGTGTTTTTAAGGTCAGTTGGCTGATCTTGTTGACTTTAAAGGTTAATTAGTTGTAAATGTCGATCCAGTAATTACTTTCAGCACATTTCATTATAATTTCTCTGATGAACACATGAGCACAGACATGGGTAAAAACATTATCACCTGCCTATTGGAGGCTGTCGATAATAATAATAAAAAAAAAAGTGAAATTCTAAGATGTGTCACCTTTAAGCAATATCACATCTGACCATGATTGTTTTTCTGCCTTCACTCCCTTTTTTTAATATTTTCGACAATAGTGAAAGCAAATGGAAAGTGCAACAACACCGCGGGGTACAATCAATACCAACAGCAATAAACCAAAGTATTACAAACCTGAGCAAAGTCCCCTAAGAAGAATTAGAAGATCTGACAGGGATTTGACAACACTGATGATGATGATGATGAAGTGTTGTGAAAAAGGTGCAGGGACCAAAGTGTGGTGAGAAATGATAAGCGAGTGTTCCTGCTCAGGACTCAAGAGGTCAGGGATTATAATCTCCTCATTTCTGAGGAGGTCAGGCAAACAAGCAGCAAACAAGCATCAGTATTAGATCCAACAAGAGAAGAGATTCTAAAATGGCTGTGTTTGCAAGTGGACATTTAATGCTTTTTACAGTTCTGCTGTATGCGATTTGACTTTCCCCTTAAGTGGACTTCCTGGAGAGGGCAGTTGCTAATTTTTTTTCCAACCAGGAAATGGATATTCATTATACTGATCGAGTCCCAACTGCAGTCTCCTGTTTACTCATCCATGCTGCTCATTTGGAGCTCAAATGGTCAGTAAACATCTTACAGGTAACCTGTCAGAGTTGTTAGAAAATCCTGGCATGGTGCTTTCAATATCTTAAGTCTTGAATTTGATTTTCAAAAAAAAACTTTTTGTTCTGAAGCCAAATTTGAAGTCTAAGAAAGTTGGAGGCTGTCTGGAAGTAGATCCTCCCAAAATCAATCCAATCCTGCTTCTTCATTCATTAATGAAACAGGATGTCAGTCACAGCAGCAGGTTGAATCCTCTCATTTTGTTTTAGCTTTTTAACTTCATCCAGTCTTTACAGAAAGCTTCTCTCAGCTTGTTTTGGTTTTTTAATAATTGATTTTTGTAAAACTTGAGAGGACATGTTTACAATGTTATGTTCATGACATTGTCTAGAGATAAGGAGTTATATATGTCATTATTTCACAACATTCAAGCTTGTTTTCTCAAAATACTGGACTAGTTATATCATCTCAAGATAACACAGCTGCTTTTTTGAAGATAATGGGTTAATTTTTTTGGTACCGCTTTACAATTAGAGCACTTTGATAAAGGCTTTATTAATGCTTTATGAGTAGATTGTTTTTCTTTATATATTTGTAAGTATTTTATAAAGTATTAATAAACATTTAAAAACCAAATATAAAATACTGTTCTTACATTGACAAGATCCTTCAACATCAAGTGAGATTGTTCATAAAGGTTTTTCAAGTTTTGACCAAAACTGCTATAATTCCATCATTTTTCAGTATAAAATGATCTTAGTCTAAAACTGTTGTATTAAAGGCAGTGGGTGATATGCATCCCTTCAACGAATATTAGGCATTTAATTTTAAATTTGGACTCCACAGGCACTTCATGGCCACCCCTACATAAAACACTTAGCACCATAATGACATTGTTGCTCAGAACTGAATCCATGTGGAATAAATGCAGCATGTGTGAATTAGAATGTTAATGTGCAAACAAGTGTTTCAAAGTATGCCGTTAAGACTCGCAGAAGTGTTACATACAGTCTTGTGACCAATGTGAATTCATGTACAATGTGTCAGCGAGTGACTTTTTATGGGGAGAAGAGACAGTAAGGGCTCATTAATTCAGGCTTCACCTTTTCAGAAGTCGACAGCGCTGCTCATTAAGACGGGTCTGTCACCTGTAGAGCCTGGACAACTCCAAAGGAGATGCATAAAGAAGTGACCGGGGGCAGCAGACACGATATTTGAAATTAAGGGTGAGGAGAACGTGTGGGCTGGAGAGAAAGAGGAGGGATTCACTGGGAAGAAATAAACAATCAAAAAGAGGAAGGTTTTCTGTTGCCACACTTTATACATGTTGTTCAAAGCAATTTATCACAACACTGCTGTCATTTTAAGAAATGAGGCATTAGCACAAAGGGGTTAGTTTAGCACAGTAGTTCTCAAACTGTGGGGCGAACAGTCATTAGGGGGGTGACCACTCCTGTTTTTACTTTATTTTAATTTTGAGACTAAATATTACAAGAACTAATGTTTAGACCGAACTTCATGTCAGGCATATAGAGAGTGAATCTACACCTACTCCTAAAGATATAGAGGAAAAATAGACTCAGTGCAGCTTTTAATACTCTGATAATATTGAGCTCTTATTTTCTGGTTTCTTTGCACAGATTGAACTTTTATTGCTATAGTTCTAAGAAGCTGATTGAGTGTTTAGAGGTGATGGAGCAGTCTGTTTTATTTATTTACTTTTAGCAATGTGGCTTTCTTACTTTTTTTTTGTTTTACAAAAGAAAAAACAACCTAATAATAAGTCACATTTTTTAAAATAAGTCACATTTATTTATTTTATCCTTTTTTAAAATTAAATTATAGTTTAGTAGTATGGTTTTAGTTTTGTAAAGCCTTTTCTTTCTCCAAAGGGGAACATTGGAAAGACTAGTTTGAGAAGCCCTGCTGTAGTGTAAGGATATGTGGCGGCAAATTGGGAATAAACAGAAGGGTTGTTGGTAACGGGTGCAGCAAGGCTCAATGGGCAGCTGGGGGCTGATGTGCACTCAAATAAAGAATCATGAAGAAAGACAAGGCTACAATAAAAGGAATATAAAAATGAGTCGTTGTTCAGCTGTTTCACCTGCTATTTTCTCTCATCATTCTTACAGCTGAAAATGATGAGGTTCTATAACTCACTGATGTGTATAAAGGTAGCAATTCAACACTAAACTTTAGGGGGAAAATCAGCAAAGGAGGCAGCTGATCTGGGAATGAGATGAGCTTTTGCTGGAAGAGGTGAGAAAAAATCAGTTACTCAAAGTTTGAAGACATGTGCAGCAGCTCTTATGGACCTTTTATAGCTGATTAACGCCAAGCGTACACGCTCGTTACGGTATGCTGACCATTAATGTTCTTTAAATGAGTTTTCACTTGCACTAAAGCTCCCAAACACTGTTATTAAAGACATTTCAGAGCTGCATGAGTTAACCGCCTCATGCTGGATTGGGATACCTTACTCTTATACAAAGATTTGAGCTAATAAACCCGCTGGTTTCATGATTTTTTTCAAGGAAACCTAAATAAAAAAAGACTGAGGTGTAGGTCTCCTTGAGATGTGTTGCTGTGATATGAATATAAAAAGCAATAAATCCACAGTTTTATAGCAGCCAGTTTGCCATACAAAACTCATTAACCAGTCGTTTGATTTTATGATGAGTTTTATCTATGTCTCCAAGGTATCACTAAGAAGCTACTGAGGTGGCATATACTGCCTCCCCCAAAAGACTTTACTATGCGTTCTGGCTTTGATTTCCTGGTAATATTCTGTATGTTTGCCTAATTG
Organism: Kryptolebias brasiliensis; assembly: GCA_028566095.1. Lineage (NCBI taxonomy): Eukaryota > Metazoa > Chordata > Actinopteri > Cyprinodontiformes > Rivulidae > Kryptolebias > Kryptolebias brasiliensis. The sequence goes on from JAOXNZ010000064.1 coordinate 21,018,160, forward strand.
ATCCAATCAACATGGAAAGCTTCCATAAGAGAAACTCTGGAGAGACTCCGACAGTTTAGATTTGATTTACAGAATCTCTTTCTGCTGCTGACTAATGGAAGCAAGGAGGCTCACATGGGGGGGTGTCCCACCGGACCTTCAGCTGCAGCCAGCCATCTTCTGCAAACATGAGATCACTGTATGCTGTCACTCAACTGAGGAAGGATGTGGTTTTATGCCATGCTCATATCAAACAGCAGAGGAGTCCCCAGACAGGAAAAAAAAACTCGTCTTTTCTGGTTCTTTGCAGTATGCAGGTTCTCATCACTGATTTTAAACTCACCATATATGAAATTATTACTCACTGTAGCTTGTTATATAACCCCACAACTTATTGTTACACTCAAAACAGCACATTAAATGCAAATTATATAGATTTAATGTATTTTAGCTGTTAAAATAGGTAAACTATCAGGCTTAGATTGCCTAATTTCAGCTTTTTTTTTTATAAATACATGGCAATTCATTTATTTACCTTCAGCCAGCTGAAGAGGCTCTGGATCTTCTACTAAAAGTTAGTAATCAATTATACTGCACAACATCCAGACTGGCAGGGTGTGAACAGATTGGCTCCTCATGTAGGGCGGAACTTATTTAGCTAATGATGGCTAATAGATAAAGCAGCTAAAAAAAAAATCTACTTTATGTCCTAGAAAGTGAAGACCAATTCACATTAAAGTTGTGTCACAATATTTCAAGACTTAACAAATCAATTACCAGGAAATCTTTGAAAGAGATAAGCATTGTGATATTGGGGCCTCGTCCACAATAATAAAAGCATTTGTCTGGTCTATCTGAGCCGAAAGGTAAAGCTCTCCATTTACTGATTCACCTGCGTTCCAACCCTCACCTGTGGTCATGAGGTTTGGATCATGACCGAAAGAACGATATCCCAGATACAAGCAGCTGAGTTTCCTTGGTAGGGTGGCCGAGGTCAGCCTTAGAGGTAAGGTGAGGAGCGTCGTCATCTGGGGGGAGCTTGGAGTGAAGCTGCTGCTCCTCCTGGACCTGTTGCCTCCGGGACCCCATCTCAGACAAGCAGCAGATGATGATTGGATGAATTGTGATATCCTTTTCCTGATGGCTGTGTTCAAAAAGTTTAATCTACATCCTAATCATGTCACAATTTAAGGGGTTTGCCTTTAATTATTCATTTTCCAGTTTGAACTTCTTAGTTTCTTCAGTTTTAGGTTTTTTTTGTTGCTGTTTTTGTTTTGCCTGGCAGTTTTTGTTAGTGGTTACCCGTATGCTTTCAGTATCTGTTCATTCTTGCCAGATTTTGTTTATTACATTTTGCCAGTCTTCTGCTTTTTTCTGTCACCTGTTTGGTTTTTTCGTTGCTATTGTTTCCTCAGTTTCCCTGATTCCTCACTCAGCAAACCTGTTGATCATTAGCCTCCTTCCCCTCCCACCTGTTCTCATTTAGTAATCACTCTCCCCAGTTCTTATGTTTGTTCATGTTTAGTGCCAGATACTCATGTTTTGTTGCAGTTCTGCTGTATACTTGCCCAGCACCTTTGGTTCTCTCACTACTCATTGTGACAAATCAAGATTAAGACCCTAAATTTATGGATCAGAATCTGATGGTCCATCTCTTGTTCGTATTTCTGTATTCTTGACAAGATTTCTAACAACACTGGCTGAAATCTATGTCCAGATTGTGACAAATCTTGAACCATGCTTAGTTTTTTTTATATTTTGGAATATTTCGGACTTTTCTCGCTATTTTTTTCCTTAAGAATGTCTCTTAAGACATCCAGCCTTGAATTAGGACAATTTTTGTTTAGGGTTTTACACACTCAGGATATAATAGATCTCTTAAATATTGTGTCAAGTTTTTGCTGGATTTTTACCTATTTTGTAAACACGTGACTTTCAGATATCATTCATCTGCTGTAAATATGGTTTAGACCTGCCACTTTTTCTTTTTGCTTCTATTTCTTCAGTTTATCTTGCCAAGGAATGCCACTTTTTCAATTAATAACTCTTTGGGAGTCACTCAATTAATGTTGAAATGTTACTTTATGTCTGCCAAACAGTTATCTTTGGCAGCTTTATTTACAAAAATGGTAATAAAAGATGTGTTTATGCAGATTGCTACTAATAAAGTGTATAACTGTTCAACCTAAAATTGCTTCTTTTTCATGATGTTTGTTATTTGAAGAGACAAGACTGCTCCCTGAGTTTAATGCCTTTTTATGCTTGAATAATTCATAGGCCAGTTGTAAGAGGGATAAAGAAACAAAAAACAAGATTTCTTAAAAAGATTTTTCTGAAAACAGCTAGCTGTAAAAATTGGACTGTTGTTTAATATGTTTTAATCAGAAGAAGAGTGGAATAAAACTTACCTGAAACTCTTAAGTTCAGTAGCAAAACGATCACCTGGCAAATTTATTGCAAATTGCCAGCCTTGCTTGGCATTTTGTAGTCAGACTGATCTGATGCACTGAGGACTCGTAATTAAGGTGCGTTGCTGCTTTGCCCATTAAACCTTCAGAGCCTCACTCAGTTTGGGAATATTACCATCCTCTGAAATGCCAGTTTAATTTACTGGTATTTAAATTGTTCGGTGCTCTTTCACGACCTCTACCTTCAGCTCACAGTCTCATCAAATCTTTACAGGAACACGAAGTTGATTACAAAATTTTTAATTTAGAGTTGTTGATTTCTTTATTATTCTTTCACAAGAATGGAACTACATGTTGTTGTTTTTTTTACTTTGAGAGCATGATTCTACTTTTTAAACAAACTATTGTTGCAAACTTCATTTTTGGCCTATACATTTTTTTTTTCTTTTTTCGAAGCACACAAAAGAAATCACCTATTCCAAACACACAAACACTGTAGACCTGCAGGATGAATTCTGAATGCTAAATGATACTGAATATAGCCTGTTTATTTATGGTGTTTACCTTTTGCATAATATCCATCTCTAATGAAGGTGTCCTGAAATCCTCTACTGGCTCTGAAGAAACCTACTGGGAACAACAGATGACAGTGAGAGAAAATAAAGGCTATTTTTTCCTTTTGTTTATTTTGAGCTTGAGTCACATTCTGACTTAGTAGAGTTGCATATAAATTAAATCGGAGAGGCACAATAATAGGCTTATGTTTGTCTTTCCACCTGGGTTCGAACTGTTACTTTTGCAGTGCTTATCCTCAGCCATAAAGCTCGCTTAAGTCGAACTCTAGCCATAAAACTGTGTCTGAAACCCTAGTCTGCCCTGTGAGACTTTAAAATTGTGAAGAAACTGATATTAGTTTTGTAGCATATGAATATATGAACATATGGTAATACTGTTTTGCCTGTGTCAGTGTGTGTGTGTGTTGATGAGTCTGTTAGTAAAGTATCTCATGAACAGGTGAACAGATTTTAATAAATCTTTGAGAATGTACTCACTGGATGTACATCTGCAACCGATTAACATTAGGAGTCAACCAAATTCAAGATGGCTGCTGCAGCTAATTGACCCTAGAAAACAACAAAATGCCTATAAGTCAATCAATTTTATGGCTATTGTGCTAAGATTCAGTGTGGTAGTAGCTGAAAATCATCCCCAACGCATACTCTGAGCTCTAAAAGAATGCACAAGTTCTTTGTTGAAGTCTTTGCCATTAACTATTGAAGTCAACTCTCTTTTTCCATCCATCCATCCATTTTCTTTAGCCGCTTCTCCATTCCGGGTCGCAGGCAGCCAGTGCCAGTCACTGTGCGAGAGGCGGGGGACACCCTGGACAGGTCACAAGTCCATCGCAGGGACACATAGAGACAAATGAGACAAACAACCATTCACACTCT
>JAOXNZ010000064.1:21043245-21069621 GCA_028566095.1 Kryptolebias brasiliensis
ATAAAATTGACTTTTAAATGTCTCAATGGCCTTGTTCCAGAGGTAGTGAGTAAAATGGTTTTAAAATCCAGCAGACCAGGAAAAAAAACAAAACAACAAAAAACAAAACAAAAATGTTAACTTATGTCAGAGTTTCTAATTCTGGCTGAAACAAAATGATGAACACCAGCCTATAAAGCTAAAAATGCACCATGTTTTATTTCTTTACATGTTTTTCTGCTTTTCCCCTGTGCTTTGTATAAACTTAATTTGTGTGTCTATATGTGTTAAATGTTTAGTTTTATTGTCAATTTTTAGTTTCAAAAACCCCCAACTAAGGCCTAAGTTTGCAAATTAACCTTGGCTGAACAACCTTTGTACAAAAACTCATGTTGTTCTGACGCACAACATCGTTATTTTGGGTTGGAAATAAATTGAAACTAAACTAAGATCATGCATTACTTTTTTTTTGCCCATTGCTTGATTTATTTTATGATTTGTTAGGTGTGAGTATGAGATAATTTTAGTTTGACATCCTAACTGTTCCAGAGTTTAATTTCATACCTATGCTGTAAAGATGATCAGTCGAGGCTCAGCCGCAAAAACTTTCACAAAGTTGTTGGAATTCATTTATATAATGCTGTGGACCAACATAGTTTTACACATTTTGATTTGGTACTGAATTTTAAACTATAAAGACATATTTCTCATTCTGTTCATTGAACACATTTGGAAAGCAAATTTTCACAAGCTCAGGACATTAAAGCAAACGAATGTACTATTGCTGTAGTGTTACATAAACCTTGACAACTTTCTAAACTGAACCCCTGCTGCACTCTACAGGGATCTGCTTGCTTTGCTTCCATGATCTAATTATAATCATTAACACACAGCATGATGCAACACTGCAGCTGCCCTGACACACACCAAACGGTTATTCTCAGGAAACCAAAGCTGGGCAGTGTTTCTTTATCCCAACATGAACCTACTGACGTGAGGGAATCTGACTCACCTATATATATATATATATATAATATATTTAAAAAGGTGGCTAGAACGTCAACAGTTTAAAAAACAATAAAACATTGGTGACCATTTTTGGCCAAATGATTATCTCATAGCATGGACACCAAAGTAAGTTTAGCATCTTCAATAGAAAACCTACTTATTTTTGTTCATTTTCTTTTCCTCCATAAAAGGCTAAAATTCACACATCTGTCGCAACTAGTCCATGTGTTAGCTATTTTCTGTTTAAAGAAATCCTTTTTTTTTTGTTTTTGTTCTGGTGTAACACAGTTTTACCCTAATTATTGAAGAAAATCAGGCTGTAGAAACATTTGAAGGTGACACATTGTTCTTTTTTCATTTGTTTGCACATTTAATTTCCTGAAGTTTTTTAAAAAAAATGTTCACATTTAGCAAACTGACATTCACCTCCCTAATTACTGCGACATTTTACCTCTGGCTTTCCATGGTGCATTGCTTCACACATAATCATTCCAGTATTTTTTTTTTCAACTTGTACCCAGATTAATTTTGAGCTTATATTGTTACCTTGAGTTTTGCATCAGCCAACTCTTTTTTTTTTAGATTCCACATGCTGAAGCTGAAGTTGCAAGAACTTTTACTGAGCTGCTTAAGACCCAGTTGATTTAAGTTCATTCAAGTCATGTTTTTTGACTTTAATGCCCTTTTTTATAGCCATGTTTTATGAAATAGGCCCCAGGTCCCAATTAACATGTGTATAGAGCTTCCAGTTGAATGGTTTTCTTTTCAAAGTGAACATTCCTCTTTGCTGCATGCCAGAAAATCATCCTTTGCACGTTGCACATTACTTTTCTTCTTCTTTAGAGTGTTCTCAAATCTCAGTTCAAATATCTTGCCTGAATGTAAAAAAAAATCACTGAGGGGAAAAACAATCAACAAGAAAAAGTGCTATAATATGTGGAATCATATCTAAATGTTCTTCTGGGGACTATTTCACCAGCATGAAGAGATGTAGGAATAGTGCTGGATTTTCATGACTGGTGGTGCCTTAAAATTCAAATTTAGTTGGGAATAACATTCAGAGTCAGGCTAAAGAAGTAAATGCACAGTTTCCATGCTTTCTCAGAAAGCATTGCTGCTCAGAGAAGCCAACTTTTCAATCCTAAATATTGTTGCAGCATCTAAATTAAGATAGAACAAAGCTCTGTGTTTTCAGGTCTGTGCTCCAAACTGGGAGCCGTCCAGATGTAAAGGTTGGACTTGTATTGAGGCAAACAATCTCACTGCCAAAGTCACAAATGAGTATCTTCTGCAGCCAAGGGGACATTGGTTTGCCAAGCACAACTAATTATCGCATTAATTGGTCCAACATGTTCACAATATTTATGATGATGAGAATAAAAATAACTACTGTCAAATGGTGGGTCTTGCCACCAGTTTTATCCACCCCTGCTGTATAACATGGATGAAGAGAAGAATGCAACCATCAGAGGGTTCAAGACACTTTGCTTGGTCTCTTAAGTTCACTCGTACAACACACAGTTTCTCTTAATCTCTAAAAAAACAACTTTTTAAATAGATAGCACTGGACTCATCAATAATCAAGTGAATCCAAAGTTTTTCTCTTTGGACTAATTCATTGTTGCCACTTCCTCAAACTGATTTAGTCTATGAAAACAAGGCGTTTGCATATAGATCCATTCTGCAGTCATATAGCAGCAATAAATATACAGGAATTTATATTCTTGATGTACCATCTGCTTCAAGGAAAAATAAGTAGTTTTTATAATTCAACAATCCCATCCTGCATCTAAACTGGTGAATTCTTACTGGAGGGATTCTGAAATGGTGAAAGAAAAGAATTTAAAAAACTAATACTTATAATTAATATTTTATCTGATAACTATCAAAAACAATGCAGCATAAATCAGTAAACCTGAGACATAAGTAACACATGTTTATGTAACTTGCAGTTAGACACAGTTCATTTGGTATCTTTAGATGGCATTCTTATAATCCAATTTATAAACGACTGAATATTTATTTTTTTCTGCCTATAGACATTTGAGACAATGAATAATTAAATTATTTTATATAAACTTTTTAAAGTTTATATAAGTATATTTTCCCCAACAAGCTGCTTGGTTTGATTTATATTTGAAAAATAGGGAACACCATCAAAGTTGCTGTTGAATCAACCTTTCAAAATTGCTAAATGGGCCATTGCTCTCTTGGTCGTATATTATTGAAAGTACCTTTATACAGTACATGTACAGCACATCAGATTTGAAGCTTGTGATGATTTAATCTTTGTTATTAATCAGAGTGAAAGCCTAAAAGGATGGGAGCTCTAAAAAATTGGTTTTGTTTTTAACTTTTGCTGTCAACAGAAGATTTAGTTGATGTTAAGCTTGTGGAGTTTTGTGTTAAGGTTGATCACAGACATTTGATGACCAATAATTCTGCACTCTGTAGAATAATGAGGCTCTCACATTGTGCTTTTACTGTTTCTACCAGTGGAGTTGAATGTTTTAAACCAGCAAAAACTGAATTATCCATGGGCTTGTGATGCAGGTGGCTGACTGTCACTAACCACCTGCACCTGGATTAAGCAAATATAGAAAAAAACAGAGAGTGAGCAAGAGTGAATGGTCTGCACATGAGATAATAAAAGAACACAAATAGAAAAGGAAAAAAAGATTTAATTACAGGTTGTGTTAAACATTACAAATGCCATTAAAGGTGGCAACACAGATTGGTGATCTGTGTGATTGTATTTATTTTATACTGGCAGGGCACATATTCCCTGCCATTTTTTCATCTTCTGTCTACTTATAAATTGTGTCATATTGCTAGACTAGGCATTAAATGTGTGCACTGTTTGTCCATATCTGTGTGAAGTGATTGTTTTGTTAAACACTAGAGGTCTACAAGTATTTTTGCTTGGCTAACCTTGTAACACAATTGCTCTCCTCACTGCAGAACAATCGAGATCCAATTGGAATGTTTTTTCATTCAGCCACAGCAGCTTGTTTCCACTTCATTGTTAGGACAATGGGTCAAAGCTGTGTTGCAGATTAAACTGTGCAAATAAATAAGAAAAGGAGAGCGAGTAGGAGCTTGGTTTGGAAAAAATCAATAGGGTCAAACGAGGAAGAAACTGGCAACAGTAGGAGAGTGCACGGAGGGCAACAGCAAGACAGAAGTGGAAAGAGCTGTTGGTAATCAAGTGAGCCATCAGCTGCATGTTAAACCCAGAGGAACTGTTTCCCTTGAGGAAATGAATGTTCTCGGGCACAGTGTGGGTTCATCTCCTCCAACTGAAGCCTGCATTAAATGTCCCTATTGACCCCTAGCATGATAAAAATTAAAAAGTATTGTTTTTTGATTACATACTGTATGTACAGCCCAAAAAATACCATTAGTACATACACAATGTTAGATTTCAGCCTCTTTTCAGCATTGTACTCACTTAGATGAAGGATTTTACCTTTTTTATATAATAATTTTTCAATTACACTGGTATGATGTGTCATTTGAACTTGAATTCCATTATAAATCCACAAATATGCACGGTCAAAACTTTTTTTTGCAACTTCCCGGTTTGTACTTACTCTTATGTTCCGGATAGCTGCTTCTAGCAAACTATACTAAAAAAAAAAACAATAAATAAAAAAAATAAAGGTAGAGCAAGAAGGATGTCGTTTCTGCAAAATCCATTGCCGTGGCATAAATTCAATATTGTGAAATTCTGTTTGTGGCCCAGAAACAATGAGATGGGGCTTATTAAGTAAAAATGGGGAAACAGTGAGAGTGGAAAAGCTCTTGCAATTGCATTAGGACTGGATCTGGGAGAGCTGGTGCAATAATGGCACAGAAGGTTGGGTCAGATTACAAGGAAATGGTAAAAGGTTTAGTGGACAAGGGAGGCCCGGAGAGAGCAACACAGACTGACTGAGAGGCTAAATAACAATTATGAAAGATATTGGATGTGTTGAAAATGGAGTGAATGGGAAATGGAGGATGAAACCAGGGAAGTTAGAAAAGTTGTTGACAGTGTAAGAACAAAGTGAGAAACGTGTGAAAAAGAGGTTTACATTGCTGTTTAGCTTCATGTTGACAACCTGATTTAAAATTCAGATTATTGTTAATATACGGTCTGCTATGAAAGTCAGGAAAACTGAAAGTTATTATTTCTGCCAAAGACTTCTTAGAAATGTATTACAGCAGAAAAAAATTACAATCTCTTCCAGAAAAAGTTGGATTTGGTACTTCAAACCCTTAAAGCTCCCTGCTGTTTGCTTCATAAATGACCAAGTCTGGCTGTGGGTTTAATCGCAGTCTTCTTGTTACACTTTTCCAGTTTTATTTTGGGCCAGTACAAGATGTCAGGAGAAGTGCTGGATAAATCAACATGTTTCAAAATGATTATCAAACATTTTGGTATTTAAAATAGTAACTGTGTGGCCTTACTAATAACCCTAAAAATAATCAATTACACTAGTCTTAACTAGCGCCTCTAATTCCTTATTTGTTTACTGCATATAAAGACAAGAAGGCTGAAAAAGAAGTGGACTGATTTATCAGTTGGGTCAGTTGTTGCCATTTTTTTACATTTAGTATTGGCCACGACTTTTTTATTTCTAGCATACCTTAGGAAGAAGCATTATTACCATCATTTTGACAACAAGAAGGCTAAATAAAAATGGAGAGTGTAATAATTATACAGCTTGAGAAAACAAAGTGATTATCAGCACAAGAGTTATAGCAAAAAGGACAAGCGAGAGCAAGCAAGAGAACTAGTTAGAGCCAGAGACATGCAGAAAGTTGTATCAATTAGAGGACAAAGTGACCTATAGGGGAAAGTTGCATGAGATAATGTGGTAAGGAGACATCAGATTTTATTTTCCATATCAACAAACACTTAATGTCAGAGAAAACAAGATTTTTAAATGGCTAAAATAGTTGTTTTTGTTAGTCAGCTAGATGAACTCATTGTCTTGCTGCAGCCTGTAGCCTTATGTGATAGTAAACTACAAATGTTACATGTAGAGTCTCTCACTGGTCAAAATATGTGTATGACCTTAAAAACACCAGACCACCTTTAACTCCAACTGACTAAAACCCGGGGCAAGAAGCCACGTAGAACCATTCGAGAACCTAAACAAGAATCTTTAACTAAGTCAGCATCAATTTCACAGCTGATTGCTATTCCCAAGGTAATTCATGCCAAACCAAACTGATGTGTCTTATCTAATGTGACCCTGTTTTCCTTTTGACCATAAAGCATTTAATCTGTCCTTATTGACAAGAAAGCTGGTTTTCTTTTAATGTGGGTCTTGTTGATTGAATTAGCATTTCAACTCAATTCACTTTCAATTCTGTGTTTTCTTGGTCCAGCAACAAACTATCCCTCTGTGGCTCAGGTTATTAGAAATTGTATATTTTAAAGCACTTTGTCACATTTTGTCTAAAACCCTGCTTCCTGTCTTCTGCCTGAAACTTTACTTGTAACATTAATGCTAGTTGCACTTGCAAATAAACAGAGAATCTTATGTAAATACTTGTGTAATGCAACATTGACGACGATGTAAAGATTCACAACATAGCATTGGTATGAACAGCTATAAAACCTTTGAGATTGGATTGGTTTAAAGACAGGTACCATCCACTTTAGATTTGGCTTAACTGAGGCTGTTAACTCATCATCATCCAGTTGGAATTCAATTCCGATTCTTCAAACTGAGATTGTTCACAGAGCTACAACAGGTAAGATATTAATTGTTCGAAGCCTTTCCACAGAAGTCTATTTCCAAAAATCTCAACTATCAGTTTAACAAAAATCACATACCTATCATAATAAATGCAAGTTGGTTTTAAACGTAATGATAATCCAATTCAGAAGTCATAGTAGTAAAATGTGACCCAACTCAAAGTTAGTAGTCTAAACTTTGTACTCCTGGAAGTGCAAAAGAGCCCACAAACACTTTTATTAATGAGTCTAATGGTGCTGTAAAACTTTGAGAGGGGAGTGGAGCTTTGTTTTTAACTTCAGCTACAATCCTGTTCAGGTGCTTCTTTAAAGGGTTTGACCCAGGATCAAAGTTTTGTCAAAAAAGGAGGAAATGTCTCACAAAAATAAAAATAAATATAATTCTGAGGAAACATAATCCAACAAAATTTCTTTGTTTGATTTTCATGATACTGACACACAGAAAAACTTTGGCACAGCTGCTTTGTGGTCCAAGGAGAATGCAGCCCTAATAAAGTGCACTGTCGCGAGGACCTTGAATCAGCCTGTATGATGTGTCTCTCTAGGATGTCTCTGGTTTCTCAATAGCATCCTGATGTCTTGCCTTGCTGCCTGGATGTCTGCTGTCTGAGTGTCCCTGATGGTGGAAGTATGAGTGCACCTTGCTTAGTGTCCTTGTGTCAGTCAGGGCATGACACTTATCAATACGGGAAAAGATACACTCTGCTCTGTAACAACAGGAGATAAAACCAACCAGATTTAATCAAGTTGTTCGATACTCTCCTCACCTTCTACCAAATGACAATGTGATTGAAGACATTAAACAGCAATAACAGACTGCCGCAGAGCAAAGATTTACTCCCACGCTGCTGTTTCCTTATTGTTGTCCTCATCTCTTAGGAGTTGCTGAGATAAAAGAAACTATGTGTCTTCGTTGTTATTGATTTGGAGAAGGAAAATATTTCAGCAGTGTAAGTAAACGGCATAAGATTAATGATCCGTGTTCGACTGGTCTCACAGCTCTCAAAGTTGTTGAGAGTTGCTCAGGAAGTTATTTATTTTTTCCAGTCGTGAAAAATTCAACTGTTCTGGAAGAAAACAGTCTTTGTAATTGAAGTGCCTTTGCAATTAATGAGAATAAATGACAGATTGGAGTAAAAAGTTCTCTCAAGGTTGTGGATGTTTGTTTTTGTTGATAAAATATATTTGGAAAGTTTTCATTTTTAAAAAGTATTGTCGGCATGTCTACCTTCTGTGGTGTCCATTTATCTGGAGAGCCTAAAATTATTCTGCTCTCTAAAACCCATTAAACCTCCTCTTTGTCTCTATTTTTTTCTATTAGCAACAACTTCCTCTTACACAGGATGTTGTTTTCTGGATGGCAACTATTATAGGTTGTTTGGTGGGGACCCTGGGGGTTAGGTGGTCTCTCATACTTGCAGCTCTTATCCAAAGTGATTTCGACAGGCACATTAAAATGCAAATTCATGTCTGTGCGCTCTTTGCCATTTTGTCACTTCTTTTCTCCTTGTGTGGCATGTTGAGGGGGAAGGAATTAGAGCGCTGGCCCTAGGGTTGAATATTCAAATGGCCACCTGATTTCCCAGCAGAGCAGGACCAGCCAGGTTTCCATTTACATAGTTCCCTTTCCCCATTTAGAGCCCATCAACACTGACTGACTCAACATCAACTATCCACTCGACCATTTATAGGACTTTTGACTCAGACCCTGTGACACATAGTCAAAAAGTGGACTACTTACTTTCTAGCCAAAAAAACTCATTCACAAAACTTCAGACTAATAAGGCAAAGTGAGAAGTTATTACTAAAACAATGCTGTGGAAAGTAGTTGCTGGTAGAGGTCATCACTTTCATGTAGCACTAGAAGGGTTTCAGGGGTTGGACTAGCCAATTAGACATAATTAGTTTATTATGCCAAATATGAGTACAAATGGATAACAAGTAATCAAGCTTAAAATAAACTGGAGCTACCTGTTGGCCCATTTCTATCAACTAAAAAGACCTTTTTTTTCTCATTAGAAACTTACTCATAAAAGAAAGGACAGATGTCTTTTGTTTTTTTTTTCAATAGCTTTTCTTGACACGATGGGTGTGAGTTATGTTTAAATATTAATGTAAAAATTGTCATTTTTTCCAATAATTAGTTCTGGTTGGATTATTTTGGCAACTGAATGTTTAATTATCTACAGGGCATGTTGATTAGGTAATTATATAGCTTGTATTTGTAGCAGTTAAAATGAGCATAAATCACAAATATTAATAACATTGTGAACTAATGTTAGCTCAGTTTATGCTTATCAATAAAAGAGGCTCTCAGCTAGTTAAAGACCCTGAAATCACATGAAAGAAACTGAATGACTCTTGTACTTTAAGTATAAAAGAGATGTATTTACACTAATTGCAAATCATGAATCAAATTATGAATGAACACTTCCAGTTAAACTTTATGGCAAAAAGGTGATTGGGCTGATGAATCATGAGATTGTCAATTAAACACCAAAATTTAGATTAACTCTGTGTAAACCATAAATGACATGAGAGAGAGACTAATTAGAACTTGCTATAACAAGTAAATTTCCCTAATGCAGATTGTTTGAAGTCTGTCTTACTCCTTCTAGTCTGGTACATCTTTATTCCATAACATTGTCATATGATAATTTACAGATGGTGTTGTCAACCAGCTGATTCTCTGATGCCAGGTGTGTAAGTACATACTGACGTAGCGCTGCAATTTACTTTTCTTGTCTATTTGAATAACTAAAGGGGACAGTGGCAACTTCATGAGGGTGTCATTTCTCTGAGGCTGACATTGGGATAAACTCACCAGGAACTGTCTTGAATCTTTTCAACTTATGAATAATGTTTCTCACTGTGATGACTGACCCCAAATTGTGTGAAAATGCCCTTATAGCTCTCGATGAGTAGCAACAATTGCCTCTTCAAGATTGCTGCTGTTGCCTGTCCTCCTTGGTGTTGTGTTATCCCACACCTGAATGCTCCAGACCAGGAAAACTGCCAAAATGTCTGCTTTTTATAGAGGTGCTCACACTTGCTAATTACAGATATACAGATATGTTATCTAGCAGCACCTTACCACTTCATACCCTCTTACCGCCTATGGAACCCTGATGTACTTAACCATCTGGGGTAGTATTTCCTCATTTAAGACCCAGTGAATATAAAAAATGTTCTCCGCATAAAACCTTAGTGAAATAGAATAAAATGTTCATTTTCATTTGACCATTTGACCTGTTCTGTTATAGTAATAACATTTCTTAGGGTAAACTATTGATTAGATGTGCTTTTATTACCATTTGTATCATTTTAATGTCTTACTCTTTGTGTGTGGGTGCATGTGCATGCGTGTTTGTTTGACTGTACCATTAGCAAACAAACCATTGAACAGAATTTATTGGAACTGTCAGAAAGAAATCACACAATGTACATCTACAACTCATTAATATTTGGGGTCAACCAAATTAAACATGGCAGCCACAGCTAATAGACCTTAGCTAATGCAGAAATAGCTATAACTCTGACAGTTTTACAGCTATTGAGTTTATTTTGATGTGGTAGTACCCGAGAGTCATCATCAACACATTCTCTGAGCAGTAAAACATCTCGTAAGATCCCACAATACTGCATGAGATTGTGATTAATGTCATTTACAAGGTTTGATCAAAACAGCTGCTTATAACTTTAATTTCTGTCTTTGAGGTGATAATCGATTGTACATAATTAAATGTAAGTAAAACACAAGAGATATGGATTTAAATGTTGTCTTTGCTCTTTTACTGCCACTGCTGGGGTTGTAACTCTATCAAGCAGGGGCAGATGCCTTCTAACAGTGTACACTGACACACACAGATAAAAACAGTACACAAATGTTGTGTCAACAGGAAGACTGTCTTCATTATACACATTTCTGTCATAACTGCTCTCTTGTCCTGCGTGCCTGAGCTGAATGGCTAATTACCTGGATAAGGTGCATGGGGAGCAGTCGACCACAGTAGCCACCTGTCAGCTGGAGTGCTTCCAAATGACAAACGCCTGCAGGGCTGTGCTGCCCAGGTTGAGTCTGTGTTTTCCACTCTGTCGCCTTGCACTGCACCTCAGCATGGCAGCATCAACCTGGGGAGCAACTGTTGTCTTTACTAATTTACCCAAAATAGCTGCCTGCCTAAGGCTCTTCCATGCTGCCAGAGCTGGTGAAGAGCATCTGTTTTGAACTGCAGGGGCATGCGTAATCAAACTGCATGGTATCGCAGGGCGTTAGTCAGGTTCTTGGCTAGTAATGAGGTAGACTGAGTATTACTGACATATAACACTTATTGAGAACACCACTCATGACACACAACCAACCCAGAAGAACAGGAAAGTGCAAAGTAGGCCTTTACTGCTGCCTGCTCTCACTGTGCACTTTTAGAATGTTATTTCTGGCCATCCATAACAATGAGAAGAAAACAATAAAAATAATTAAAAGCAAAATATGTAGACATTGTGATATCGATCTAAATGAAAATATTAGTAGTATAAATGTGTACTTTATTTTATTGTATCTTGTTTTGTTGTTGTAAATTAAAACTAAAATAATGAAAGATCTAGCATTTCTTGAACAAATGCATTTTGTTTGTGATTTTAGTGTTAAACTAAGATCGCTTATGATGAGAAGGGACAGAATTATAATCATTTTGCTCAAACCTTTTAAAGGATGTTTTGCATGATTTTGTGTAATATTTATCTCAAGAGATCTGTTAGAGGTCAAGGTCTGTGTTGGGGATGACTCTCAGCTACTACCACATCAAATATTACTTGAATATCTGTAAATTTGACTTTGTACTTTATAATTACTTGTACTTTGTAATTTATAGCCATTTTGTGCTGTCTAAGGTTGATTAGCTGTAGCAGTCATCTTGAATTAGGACGACCCTGAAGGTTATTCATTTGTAGATGTACATTCAATGATTACTTTCTAAGTTTCCTTAAAGTCCATTTTGTGGTTTATGAGCTATTTTGCTTACAGCAGACAATGTTAACTCTAACAGTTAATGCCAACATTTTTAACCAAAGATGCTGTGCTTAGTTACTCTCAGCTATTACCAAACTAAATTTTAGATAAATACCTGTACAATTGGTTGCGTTATAGCCATTTTTGTGTTTTCTAATATCACTTGGATGTGATGGTCATCTTGAATTGGGTTGACTCCAAAAGTTAGTTTGTTGTATATGCACATGCAACGATTACTTTCTGAGAGTTTCACTGAAATTTGTTCTGTTGTTCATCAGATTTTTTGCTAACATAACAGACAAATGAACACACACGGGCAAAACATTGTTGCCCTTTGCCTTCTGTGATAGTCGATAATCAATAACTTTATTCTCTTGCTGTTTGCTGTAGCTGATCAGTGTAACCCAAAATCATTAATATCCACAAGGACAGGAATTTTTGTCAGTTTTCAAATGTTTCTTGACTCTTTCACTTGTTGTAGTTTAGTTGTGTTTTAGAATAGTAAAAAGATATTTCTTACAGACATTTTCACCAGTGCAGCTCAGTGGATGTTTTCAGAGTATTTGGTCAGGAGCCACGGCTCTGCAAAATACTGCACGCTCTTCTTTAATAACCTTTATAGACAAACACATTTTACTAACAGGAGAGATAATTTATAGAGGATATTGAGCTGAAAATGTGTTTTGGTCAGAGTAAAGAAAGGAAAAAAAATTAAATAAAATTTTTAAATATGTCTCCTGAAGGCATTATAATGTTACTCAAGCATAGGTTATTGTTTTGGAATAAAATCTAATTGTATAATGTGAAGTAGCTCTCAGATGAAACATAACAGCACTGAAACAAAATTACCTCACCATTACATCCAATGGGTGCATGGATCATTTCAGTCTGGATGGGATGAGGGAAAACATCAGCACTTCAGAGAGATACTTTACAGACGCTTTGTTTAGGCGTAAACACATGCCCAGGTATCCAAAATGATTCTGACAACCTCAGTCTTGGAGACCTTCACCTGTGTGGTTAATGGGTGCACACATTCATCCAGATTCAGACCGGGACGTGTTCAGCTGAGAGGCCGTAACAAAGTGACAGTCGAGGGACTTTGGAGGCACATCGATGGCAGAGAAAGCACTTTTTAATGTGGCATCTGCTGCACAGACAGCGCGCTCCAGCTGGAACAGAGGGCTTCGGGCCACAGGGGGGTTTGAGTAAAATATACTGCGGAGGTCACTTTCCACAGCTCCACTGAAGCAAACCACAAACCAGACTGCTGCGTGATCACAGCAACATGGTAATATGGTTACAGATAATGCCCTGAGAGAATTCAGAAACAACACACACATGTGAAAAACGATTTCAAGACCATCACAAAGAAATAAACCATGTCTTCACAGCTGAAATTAATCACATCTACTCATGGCTTTGTTCCATATAAAGAGCATCTTCTGTAAGGCTAAAACATAAAAACGGAAGAACAAATAAGGGAATGCCTTGCACTACTTGAAAGAATGCCTGCCGCCTTTCATGCCAGAATTACAGCTGTTTTGGTCAAACCTTGTCAATGACATCATGCACAATCTCATGTGATATAATGAAATCTTGTGAGACGTGTTAGAGCTTAAACACTATCATAAAGAAGACTATCAGCTACTAATACACCAAATGTAGTTCAATATCTGTGAAATGGAGCCACAACCATTTTTGTGTTGGCTAATGTCAATTAGCTGTGGTGGCCAGCCAAAACTGCGTTGATTCCAAAAGTTAATTTGTTGTAAATAATCAGGTGGTAAACAAGCAATTTCTGAAAGTTTCATTAAAATCTGTCCTGTGTTTTACGAGCTATACTAAACAATTTCTCAATTCTACACCAGTACATTACAAGGCAGACAGTGTTGAACAGATAATACTAAGACTTTCTATAAAGAAATTCTTGTTTTAATTTAAAAAAAGCACTGACAAAAACACTTGCAGATGCAGGTTAATTATGTTAACATGTGACAGCACTTTGCTGCTGTGAAACAATTGGTAAATATGTTTTTTTTTTATTTACTACCTTTGGTTCTGTCTTTTGTTTTTTTTAAAAACCACAGAATTGTTGGATTTCATAGAAGATTTGTGAAAAAAGCAACAAGATGTGGCATTTCATCAACTTTAATACAGCTATAGTTCCCTGAAGGGCAGGTTAAAGGGAACTAAACAAAGCATTTTTGTTTATTTTGATTCAGAGGTAGAAATATACCACACATACCATAATACTTTCATCCCACAAGGCTCATATTGGGGGAAATGATGCCTTATGAAGCAATACTGGTTGCAGTTCACTTTTCCCTGGTGATGTAATTTTTATTAGCTAAAAAATATGCAACAAGTTCACAAATTTAACTTTTTCAGAACATTTACCTTTTCACTGCATGATATATACTTCAAATGAATCTTTCCCCAAATATCTTAATAAAACACATTAGCTTTAAATATTTGATCCATGTTTACCTTTAGTTTGGAAAAAAGATGATTAAACAGGTAAAGCATCTGGAACAAGCAAATGTTTGTATTTATTTCAGTCAGCACATGCACAGATTCATTTGGATGATGTCAGAAAACAAATTTAAAAGATGGAAAAACATGAAGTTTGTAGCCTCAAGCATCAAATTATTTATTTAATCTTAAGTTAAATCTATCTTTAGTTGTTTAAAACATATTTCTTTGGAATCACCAAACATACTCCACAATAAAAAAAGAGATTTTGCAGGTGGAATACAATCACCATATTGATAGAACCTAAATATATTTGCTCTATATAATATTATTACAATTTAACAGGATGTTTTGCCTCCAAAATAGAAGGAAAAGTGCTTGTGACAGAAGGAGCTGTCCTCTTAAATCAGCAATTTTGTTACTGACAGCTGAGATCATAAATGTGCATAAAGAAAATAACTAATATACAAAAATAAGAATAATGCATAGCCTGATTAATTACTGGTTAATTAGAAGGCAATTGGAATTTTTCTTTCATTTCTTGAAACCATTTGGCATTTCATCCTAAAAGCTTCTTCAGTTCTGATCATAGAATGGGAGTACCAGCTGTAAGAGTCATTGTTCAACGATCACACTCATAGGGCTGTTAAGGTCACATGAGTCACTGATCCACCCCTCCAGCATGTGTGTCATTTGGGTTATTTTCACTTGTTGATTTTTGTTAACAAGAAGTTAGCAAAATATCTCTTGTACTACTGAATAGATTTTAATGAACCTTTCATGAAGTAATCATTAGGTTAACATCTACACACCAACTTTTGGACTCAAACTGATTCAAGAAAGCTGCCACAGCCAACCAACCTTAGGAAACACAAAAATTTGATGATGCATGTCTTTCTTAATATTTTACAAAAATTGAGCTGAAATTTGGTGTGGTAGTAGCTGAGCATAGTTTTCAACACATACTTCAAGCACAACACACTTTGCAACATCTTTGATAAAATCTTTGTATTAACTTTTTGGTGTCAGCCCTGTTTGTTTGTTACAAAATGTCTCATAAACCACTTGACGGGAATTAAAGTCAGCCCAGTTCAAGATGTCTGCCATGACTAATCAACCTTAGTGTCAATTTTACAAATACTAAAAGCTAAATTTAGAGTGGTAGGAGCTGACAGTCATTTACAACACATACACAAGGCACCAACAGATAACAGAAATTACTGCATGAGATTGTGTGTTTTTAAGAATTGACCAAAATGGCTATAACTCCATCATTTTCTCAACATAAGATGATCTTAGTCAAACACTTTGGCATGAAAGGCAACAAGTGAACTTCCTCCCTTAAAGGAATGCCTGCCTTTTAACTGAGTATCTTCTTGTCTATACCAGCATTTTACACTGATATCTGCATTAAGCTTGCACACTGAACCAAACAGCACCTGGACAATTTCACATGAACCCAAGCCTAATCCCAATTATTCAAATATTTTGAGTGTAGACACAGTTTATACAAGCATACAGCTGTAAATATTTATTCTAGCAAGCCAAAGACTAAAAATCTAAAACTGTCTGTGCTTCCAGTCCCTTTTTGTTAAAGAAAACACAGCAAACTGTCTCCATCAATGACAACCAAGAGTGAAGACAGCAAGTAAAATCAAAAAGAAGTGTAATTTTTCTTATTTGAAAGAATAAATGCCTATAGCGTATTGTTCATTTGGACCACATGGCTACCTTTTTGTCTTTGTAGAAGACTGAAGGAAAGCAATCTTCAGAATTGGCCTCAGAAGCCCCATTAAAGTGCCTTTTAAAATGATAGTGAATTATGCTGACAAAGTAAGTGCTGCTAAAGCCTTCAGCCAAAAGTCAGAACTTAAACTTCAAACCATATTTCAGAAGAACAGGTGAGGGGCTATATTGAATTCTCCTTCAGAGTCCCTTGGGTGAGGAACAGAGCTCCTTGTTAAAGCTGGTCTTGGCAGTGAAAATGCAGTGAAAGCAGTCTGTTTAATCCTGTGGAGGACCATTGGAACGCTAATGATACACCAGGTGTATTTCCTTTGCCCGATCCCACTGACCCTGAGACACACTTATCAAGCTTTAAGGAAACTTCAGCTTTGTTTTGTTTGCCGGTAGGTGAGAATACAAGAAACCAAAACCTTGTTCATGAGAGGCAGACAAGGGCATCTTCAAAAGGTTTATGCCCAACAGAAAACCACCTACTCTCCCCTTCATCAATATATCAGCTGTACACTGTGTAAGTGTTTACACCAGTAAGTCAATTAAAATCCAACGAGGTCCGCCTGAAGAAATTTTTCTTCAGCAAAGATCCAGATTATAAATATTTAAATTTTCTTTTAGTGAAAGCTATGCTAGTTTTCGGCCCTCGCCATATAGTCTCTTAAGGCCTGTACCTCTTTATGTGATGGCAGCTTCTCTCTGCAGAAATAAGCAAGAGATTTGGGTTTGAATCCACCATTTGGGGACCTGTACTATTCCATGAAACAAGCAACAGTTTTCTTACACAGTTTGACAATCCTCTTTGCTTTGTTACAATGTTTTTTTAAATCTTAATGTATAATATAAGTTAATCTTATATGATTAATTCTTGCTTCTCAGTGTTCTAAGCACTACATTTTTAAATAAATTGGAAAAAAAGACTATTTTTGACAATAACTTGTCTCATTCCCCCATGATCTTTAAAAGTTTGTTGTTATGAAAAAGTTCCTCAGAAAAGTTTACACTGGGATTTGTGACATGTTCTTAAACCTCAGACTTGTTGACACTTATGTTCTTCTACAGGAATCAAGATTGTATCAGAAAATTACAGATGCTGTCCCTCTCTGCCACACACAAAATAAAAACAAGAGTCACAGACGGATGAACAAACAATCAAGCCACAAATACAAAACTGCTTTTTTCCCCTCAGTGGTGTGTGGAGGATAAATTCAGCAGTCTGATGGCCTCAGGAAAGATCCTGCTGAGGTGTAGTGGTGTGGCAGCAGATACAACTGTATCTGTTTTCAGATGAAAGCAGGGTGTACATTCTGTGGCCGTTGTAGAATATTGTCTTTTTCTGTCTTTTGATTGCAAAGCCTCAAGAATGCACCTTATCAATAGATGTTTTTTCATACAAAAAGAACTCTTTCATAGTTTTTCAAACTATTAGTGGCATTTTCTCTTCGTTTCTAAATCCCCAAAGCTTTTGGCAGTTGCCAGTTGTGGTTCATATTACAGCTTTTACATGGTCATTTTTTTGGTTTACTGTTGGAACATATTGAGTGGGAAACTACAGTATCAGTGATGCAACTATAAAGTGGTCGAAATGTACCATCAGTAATCAGTAATTTAAATGAAACTTACAGTGCAGTGGCAGGATCCCCTTACTGACAAAAAACAAACAAACAATGAAATTGAAGAACAATGAAAATCCACACAAAAAGTCAGGATTTATTAGGACAATGTTCAACAGCGGAGTTATGATGGGAGAGTCACTCATTTTCCCCTTTGAGCGTTTATTTTTGGAGTGTGTAAAAAGAAAGGAAAAGCTCTTGAATGTTTGTTTTTCTTTTGAGATTTTTTCCTGTTTCTATACAGTGTTGCCAGTTTAGCAACTTTGTCACTATATTTAACAATTTTACAAATATTGAGCTAAATTTGGAGCGGTAGTAGCTGACAGTCATTCACAACACAAACAACAGATCGTGTAAGGAATCACATATATTCTATACTTTTTTTGATCCTCAGAGAACTCTTAGAACTGTGTGGTCCATGTCTCTAAAACTGCTTTGATTTCAACTGTACATTTTTTAGCAATCTGTCTGAATGGTTTTTATCACTTATCTAAGTTGGGAGTTAAGTCATCTTTAGAAGCTAAGAAATAGGGATTGATAGTGGCCAAAAAATGTTCCAGGTGTTTCTTCATCTGGTCTGACTTCATGTAGATGTAATCATGAATCTACCATACTTATAATGTGAAAGTATGGTGCAGGTTGTTCCTTTAAACAAAAAAAGCTTATGGTAAATCCCTGACAATCCCCATGAAAAGAGTGAGAGATTGTTGGATTTTCAACACACAAAAATCCCACAGAGCTTGAAGAAGTTGAGACAGATAATATACACCTGTAGATGTACTGTAGGTGTGCTGCTGTCTGAACACACTGTAACATCATGTTGCGGCTTTTACTTTTTTGTAGGTGAAACAATGACTTTGCACAAAATTTAATTCATAAATATGTCTGAACTAAATGATCCAGTAATCAGTATAATCTATTGTTTTCAAGAGAACAGCAAACATAGGTAACTAGACCAAAATTATTGTACAAAGAAACAAGAGAGTTATGATGATGTTTAGATTTCCTCACGTAAAATTGTACCATAGGTTATTTAAGGATAAACTGATTTATATTAAAACCTTTCACAACAAGCTTAATGGCAATATAGATCTGGAAAGAAGAATACAAAATGCATCTTTGGTGTTTTGTAGCACTTTAATAAATAGCAGATTACAGCCCTGAACAGAAATCAGTGATGCCTAAATGAAAATTTGAAGACGATGGAGCAGAAAGCCCTAAAACTGGTTTTAATCCACACAACTCTTCAACCAAACAATGACTGCATTAAAAAGCCATGGCTTGAAACCTGTTGGATTTTTTAAATGATGCATGTCTTTCTTTTTAGTTTAATTATAATCCATAAATAAACATGTTGTAAAGGTCCAATGAAATTTAATTGATAGAGTAAAATAGGTCACTATGGCAACAGAAGCCTACTGTAGCTGAAAATTGTAATTACAGCTTACAAGTGCAGTGCTTGTAGTTGAGATATGGGATGGTGCCTTTTGCACAAAACTTAGCAGCCGGCAAAAGACATTTTGTTTAAAACTATTTTTGCCTGATAAAAAACAGCTTATTTGATTGCACTGACATAATCAATTTTAATTGCGTGTTAATGAAGTGATAACATAAATTGTGGTATTATTCCACTTTAAATGTATAATTCTGTTTAAATTATTAAAATAAAAAATAAAAAGTTATTTCTTACATGTGTTTTTGTGAATTTCTAAAAGTGGAAGAACAAAATTGCTTGTAAATGTGTGAAGCCCATTGGTAATAAAAACGTTTGTCTACATTTCAAAAACCATGAGTCACAAACTGTGGGTAATAAAAGTGGGATAGCACTATTATTAGGCTCATGTTTTGTTTGGGACAACATCAACATTACATTTAGGAAATTCTGACCCATCAGAATGATGGCCAAAGGAACTTTACGCATTGCAGCTAAAGAAAGTACATACAGACACACAAGATAAAGCCAAAGTAGGCAAACATTTGCCATCAAATTGACAATACGTGTAATGTCAAATTAACTGTATTGCTAATACAAAAAAAAAAAAAACTTGCAGAAAATGCAAATAAAAACATGCTTCAAAAACACACTTATTAGGACACACTTGTCCTAATAAGTGTAATGATTTATTTTGTTTTCATTTGTATTTAAAACTGTTTTTAAAATATGTTGCTAATTGACCATCTAGGAATGTGGATTGGAATTTTGCCTAGGCTATAAACGTTATAGTGTACAGTATTAATACTTAACACTTGTCCCTAAAGAAATAAACACTAAATGAAAATGAAAATACAGGCTTTTAAATGCCATTTCTATTTTATTTGTGCCTAACCCATTATTGTAAGTTTTGAAAAAAAAAATAGTGTGTCGCTCGTGTTGTTATTACGAGTAGAACTATCAAACTAGAGGTCCAAATGTTCCTTTGCCTTGAGGCTGTAATCAGACCCAGCACAAGGTGACTGGCCTCCATCTACGGTTTTTCTAAGAGTGTATCACAAGCACGTTTGAAATGCATCAGATCCTCCCATCCATCTACGTTTTAAGGTGTCTCCATGGAGATGATTGACGACAGTAAAAAGCTGCTCTGGAGAGAGGCCCTGGGTGAACAGATGAGATCACAAATCTCATCTCTTTTTCTGTCTTATTCTCTTTTCACCCTGTCCCAGTCTCCCTATCTCCCCCCACCTCTTTGTGTTACATACAAAAAACACAGTGCGACACAGACAAACGGAGAGTAGCCAAACATTTTTATCCCTTTTTTCTTTTTGAAAAGACAGCCATGGCCCAGTGGTAGAGTGATCATCTTTCAATCCTAAGGTTGATAGTGTGATCCACACTGCTGCTACGTCTCAGAAGTGTCCTTGGGCAGAACGCTGAACTCTACAATGTTCCTGAATTGCTCATAATGCTTATATATATAATAATAATAATGCTTATATATATATATGAAGTGCTGCACGTGTATATATGAGTAAAGAGAGCTAACATTGTAAAGCATTTTGCTAGGACTAAATAGAATTATCCTCTGTATAGTTTTGCTTTGGAAATAAAGTTAAATAAACAACAAAAATGCCTGAGAGCATAAACAAGGGACTCAAGGTCCCTGGAAGATATAAATGAAAACACTGAATATCTCTACGTGAATGAGTTTTACTCTTCTAGAGCTGCAGTAATAAGCAAATTCTTTCCCTGAAAGCTAGACCTAGTAAGTGTTTGGTAATTTGGTATTTATGAACAGTGGAAACAGAATCTATAGAATTTATCAGGGGGCGTATGCTAGGAAACTATCCAATATTGGAGAGTTCAACTGTTTAAAAATGAAAAGACATCAAGAGATAAAGAAACTGTGAGAACATAGATCAAGAGTTGTATCCATCAACATTAAAAAATAAGTTTCATAATCTTGGAACCACCTGTGTAGAAACTATTAAAATTGTTAAAGAAATAGTTCAGATCTTTTGAAGTAAGGTTTATGGAAAGGTATGAACAGTTAGTTATTGTAGATAATTCTTTAAAAAGCCCCAGTTTGGAGAAAAAGATTTTTTTCCAACTTAAAGAAAGAGCTATCGGCTTATCCAAGCAGGGCAACTCTAATCTCAAAGATTTCATACTGTAGCTGTTCATGTGATTTTTATAAACCTTTACACTGACATCTCTTTTGAATTACACAGTTTCTGGCAGAAATATTAAGACATTCCTGTTGGAAATGCTGCGTTAGACGTGCTAGAGTTGCACAGAAATCTTTGAAAATAATCATGCAATTTCAAATTGACAGTAATGTAATTGTATATAAAATATACCCTTACTTCAAATAAATTTGAGAGTGGTTTTATTTGAAGTTGTCAAAATGGCAGTGATCCATTTTAGTCTTGGCCTTGCTCAGACTAGCTGTTTGCTCATCATTCCAGTCAGAATTAAACACTATTTCTTCAAACGAAGGAACTCTAAAGAGTTACAACACATAAACTTTTCAGGGGCCATCCACATGAAATTAGTGTTTTGTAAATTTTCAATGGTTTTTATCATTTCAGCCTTGTGTCCACATGAAAACAGCATTTTAGGAGCCACCCAAAAAAAATCAAAAAAATCTTGAAACCTTACCCTTTTGCTGAAACACAATGTTTTGAAAACGATGATGTCATAGCCCCATTTATTATTTACCCTACTAGTACCCTACTACCTAAGGGTGTCCCCATTGTCATGGTGGTTTGACATTTTGAACCCAGCATGGAAGCTTTATGCATTTCCTGGTTTTGGTGCATTTTTCATAGTTACTACAGCATTTTGGGTCATTGTCTATGTTTCCATAGAAACATAGAAATGGTGCGATGTTCATAAGAACATTTTTTTAAACAACAAATAAAAGGATTATTTTGGAAAAACAGAATATTTATTTAGACAAGGCGTAATTGTTTTTAACCTTTCCACAGAACCCCACTTGAAAAGATCTCAATTATCACCTCTAATCAGTCTGCATTTCATGCCATTTTTTTAAAGTAATGACCCGTCTATTTAGCATATGTGAACAATTGGTCCAGAGACTGGATGGGCAAAGTCAGACACAGACAGCAAAAAAATGTACAGTTTGGCAAAAGAAGGTGAATAAACTGAGCTGGTAGAGCTAAGAGATTTTCAGTTTCATCAACCTGACAAACAGGATGTAGCCCATTAACCCTGGGTTTTTTTTATTCTCACTCTGGGTGGGAGAGGGCAGGTGGGTGCATTTCACCCTGCTTTGGCACAACACCCCCTGTGAGATAGCAGAGAGATATGCAGAGAGCATATCATGGCTCAGAGCAAGAGCAACAGATGGACTCGCTAGGTTCCAAGTGAATCACGATCCAATGGGAGCAGCTTGAAATCCTGATCAGTCTCAACGTGGGTTTGCTCCTGGTGGAAGTAGATTTGGTTTCCTTTCAACACGGTTTATGCTCCTCCACAAGAGGTCACCTGTGGACAAAATCAGCACCACCTAATTTGTGTTTCCTTTTCTGACCTCTAGCAACATTTATAACTTGGCTTCCTTTTGGAAATTTTTTTAAATTAACTGGCAAATATAACTGATATGCACATGATTTTTCCATCTGCCTGTGTTCTCACCCTTCAAACTCTATTGAGCCTGAAATGCTATTTGAAGTGTAGCTGTATGAGTGATAGAGGCAGAGTTAAAAAGTACTGCTCAAAATTAAATTAATGAGCTGCATGTTTAAAGTTGTTTCAGTTTAAAATTCCTGGGGCTGTTTACTGCAGTTTAAGACAGTTTCAGTTTATGTATATAGACAGCCTAAAAAGGCTTGATAGTCTCAGTGGTGATTAGTCCTCAAATAACCCAAAGGTATAGATTAGCTGTGCTAACCTCTGTTTACCTGAGATTTGGTTTTAGGTAAGTTGTTTGTGTGTCATGTTACAGTTAGTGTACCCAAAAATATTGTTGGGAATAACTCATTAATATGACTGGATTGCCCAACTTGGATAAAAACTGATATAATTGTTCAATACTTAAAGCGAGGACACATTTTTAATTACAACCAAACTAAAGGGTCTCAGGTCCTAATAGTTTTTTGCAATCAGCATTTAGTAATTTTGTATTTGTCAATGGTTTATGTAATTTGGGTAGTCTATGGTTTCCCACAGTCATTTGTCAGATCAACTCAAAGTTGAACACAACCCTTCATAACTGAAAAAACATGTAAAGACTGTACGTCGTTATTCTGGATTATTGTGGTCATTTACCAGCTGTGATCCAAAAACACCAACAATAAATCTATAAAGGGTTACTTATGTTACAACTACAAGTTATACAAAGGACTTTTAAAGTTTTAAACAGTCTGTCCCATCATAATATGTGATCTCCTTAACATCTTCACTCCAGTCAGGACACTCCTGTTTAACAAACAGCTTTTCTTAGATGTTCAAAGAGCTAAACTAGGTGATCAGGCTTTTGCAGTTGCTGCCCCAAATATATGGAATAGTTTACCTTTTCATATACAAACTGCTGAGACTGTTTAGACTTTTAAATCTATGGGTAAGACACATCTTTTTCCTTGGCATTTGATTCAGGCAGAGTTTGAGATTCAGTTAGAGTTGATGGTTTTATGATGTGTTTCTGTTTTTTTAGCTTTACTTCTTTAAATATTTTTTATATTTCTTTGGTTTTATTGTTGTTTTTACCTTTTTATTTGACTGAATTGTAAAGCACTTTGGCCAATTTCTGTTGTTTTTATGAACTATAGAAATCAAATTGACATTGACACTGCAGGAGCAAGTGTTGAGTGGTGATCCTGCATCAGTGAGGGATTTTCACAATATCAATCTTGGCCCTTCAGTCTACCATCTATCAGGTCTCAAGAGAAACCTGAAAATTATAAGAGTTCAAATATTGATAGTATAGCTAAGATATGTTGTATGGTTAAATGTATTGATTAAAATGTGAGCATTCAATATAAATGTTGCAATATGTTGTGCACATCTGTTCGCTACTGTACTTTTAGTTATTATATAACAATATATAAAGATCTTTTTAATGTTTAACACCTTTACAATCTGAGGAACATCTAACCTTTACGTTGACTTGTCAGCCGTCATTACATTAGATAAAGATGGCGAGTAATAGTAGGCATTCCGGTTTTAGCAACACTGCAACAACAGAGCTCCTCAAAGATTGCCTTTCGGACTCATTCATCTCACATACTGCTCCCACTTTAACATATTGGCATTTCTGAGGTGCTTGGTGGTAATTGTCAGCCACACGGCGACTCCTCGTTTGTTTCAGTGACATTTTGCCTTTGGCTGATTGTGTATTTAACTGGGAAAGGAAAGCAAAATTAATTGAAGAGAGGCCTTAATCTGTCGGCTTGAAATGTCACCCCTGTATCGTGATGTCTTCCCTGACATAGTGGCACACAAGAGACGAGAACAGAAGGGTAACTGAATTCAAGGAATGCAAAGAAGAAATACACAGAAATAACAAAATGTAAAATTAAAATCAGTAGGCTTTTGATAACCAATATATCATTCTGAGAGTCAATATTGCTTAAAATCTTTACGGTTTTAACCTCATTTTACCCTACAACTCCAAGGTACTAAATTACTATGCTGTTGCAGTTTCTTAGCTAAATTTTTTAACATTATTGCTCAAATATATTTTTGAAAGGATTCCATCTCACAAACAGAAGGGAAACCAAGCATTTGTCAGTCTATATTGGTTGCGGCCCTCAAGTTTACATGTCAAGCATAACGGAAAATACAAGCTGATCTTTGGTTCATTATGCAAGGTGTTGGATTTTCCTACCAGGCTCCATTCAACAAGTTGTTTTTAAAATGTCACTTCTTTAGGAGTGAGACCCTGAAGGAGCATTACCAATGGCAGAGACCAACCTAGAAAGATATCCGTTTATGTCACACACATAACAACACTTTTTATTACTTTTTATTTTTACATTCACTTCCTGCAGGCTTATTAATGCAAATATTATTTCATTCTTCCTAGTTCAGCTGTCAGAAAGCTGAGCCACAAAGTCATCATAAAACAACTACAGACAAATGAAAGTTTTTGACACCTGCTTTTGTTTGCAGCTTATCTTATGTTAATATTTTATAGTTAATAACTTTGACTTCTTTACATTTATTTCCAAATGGAAAATTTAGTTTTCATTATTTTTATTATACTGAGATACTAATACTTTTGTTTATGTTTTCCTTTGGTTATACTTTGGCAAAAAAGGTTTGGTTTAGGAAATTAAGTTCTCGGTTAAGATTAGGAAACTTAAACGAAGACCAGTGTGAAAAGGCTAATTTAACTCAGCTGGAGGAGATTAAAACCAAACATCAAAATCCTAGATCTGTCCCTGATTTTTAAATCAAAATCAACAGCCAAATTTAAACAAACAGAAGCTAGGGGCATATGGAGTCCATTATGAGGCATCCAGCCAGCTTAGCCATGTTAAACTTGCTGGTTTGTTAACTTGTATTATGTGGAGGTTTGTTGCCAACTCAACATGTAGGCAGATGATGGACAGCAGCTGGCACTTGTTTAGATTATGTCCCATTAGTCATGATAAATGGCACATAGAGTATTTAGTCATGTTTTACAGCAGACATTTTGACTTGAAAGAGTTGGGAAAGCATGTGTGTTAAAGAGAGCTGCAGGTGTGCATGCTGGTTGTTCTGAAGAGCAAGAGCAGAACTTCTAACTAGAATGCATCCCTTATTAAAGTACTTGTGTTTTTCCTACTTTTTTCTTGTTTGGCCATCTATCACAATCCTCCAATGCCTTCACAGTGATCTCTTAATACTTGAACTACACCTGTCTCTGCTATGCTTCATCCTTTTACAACAGATTTTTATAGCTTGTATATTTTTTCTCAATTATTTAAATTGCAAAATTATAATCAAAATGTAAAGACTTTTTAGGGGAGTCCCCTCCTTATATTCTTTATGCCAGAAATCACTAAAAATAAATTAAATCAGTATATACCCTTATAATTCTGATACCATTTGCTACCTCTACAAATTGCCCACTTGTTCACTTCTCAGCAATATGAAAGATGTGCATCTGCCCAACACCTGACCTAGATTTACTTCTTGTCGACCAGCTGCGCCCCATTAGCTTGAGGTTATATCCAGCAGTGAACCGTTGACACTCCTGAAACTCATCCATCTGGTTCCCACTTACCTTTGCATTTATGTTTGCCCTTGCTGAACGAATATGACCCTCTTTTGACTTTTGACCTCTACCTGTATTAAGCTTTAGGCCTAGATAAATCTGATTGATTGATTGTAAGGCTGTCCTAAGAGTCTGCATATATAT